>PVHX01001988.1:86964-182705 GCA_004024805.1 Geosciurus inauris
TTTTTTTTTTTTTTTTTTTTTTAATCCAGAAGCCTCTGCACCTGCCGCGCCTCCCTAATTAGGCACCGTATTTACATGGCCTGAGATTTATGGAGCAGGCTGATCACAGAGTCCTGGAAATGGGCTAGGGGCCAGGATGGCTACCTCTGAGAAAGAGCCCAAGTTGGGGCTCAGGTCCTAGCAGTCTGGAGTGGCTGGGTACCCTGTGCTCCAGCGGGGTCCCATTCTGGCTTTCAAAGCCCATCCCTCAACTTCTGTGGTCACAGCCCCACCATCGCCCTGCATCCCTCCTAGATACTGTCCCCTGCACCCATCTTCCCAGGAGGTCCTGAAGCCCCAACCTACAAGTTCCCTCTGCTGGTCTGGTCCCCCCACCTCAGATCCTCAGTCCCTCTGCTGGGTGAATGGGTTCAAGGCCCAAGGCCATGTCCTGGCCCCAGATGCTTTCCCAGCTCCTGCAACCTCAAAGTCCCAGGAACCCTTTCCACCCACTACCAGAGCAGCCCCAGGGACAGGGAGCGGGGGGAGGGGGCAGGAATCCTGACCCAAGGGATGCATCTTCCAGGCCAGGCTGGACCATCAGGCTCCTTCCTTGACCAAGGCTCCAAGGTCTAGCCTTCCCCCCTCTGTCCCCGCTCAGTGCCTCTTCTCAGCCCCCTCTTCTACTACACATTCAACAGCTCCAGGAAGTAGGTGCCATTATAATAGCCCTCCCAGGGCACTCGTGACAGTTTCCAAAGACTCCAAATATGCATGTCCTGTGGCCTTGCCACCGAGTCCCACCCCAGCAGCCTGCCCTCTCCTCACCATGGCATGCAGACCTTGGCTAGGCCTGGAATGTGGTGTGGACTTCCTCCCACACTGGGTCTTATTTTCCCAGTCCAGTCTTGACCCCATCAGCCATCATCCTCTGATGCCCTCTGCTCCAAAACTCCCATAACCCCTAGCTGAACAGTGTGGTTGTATGATGTACGATGGAAAACACCATGAGGGGGAAACGGCTTCATAACCCCCGTGCCTCAGTTTCCCCCCAAACAGAACCAGCATGTCTCTCTGGGCTGCCTGGTAGGATTGGTGGACGGGGCAGATGAGATCATGGGGCACACTGGGAAGCTCCCCAGCTGCTGTGCACCTCAGTGAGTACGCTACCGTCCCCTCCATGCTTAGGAACACAGCACTACTGTCACCACCACTGCTGCTGCTGCTGGGTCACACTCAGTGCTCAGCAGGGGCAAGGGACCACGCCAAGTGCTTTCCACACAGTCATTCATTTAATTCTCTGGCGACCCTCTGAGAACTATGATCATCCCCATTCTGCAAATGAGGAAACCAAGAGACACAGTAAGCTGTGCACGCTCGCACCACCAGGGAAAGAGAACACCATGGTGGCCCTAGAAATGGGGTCTCCATCACCCACATGCCCCCAGAAGGATGCTGTCTCCACATATTTTAGCGCCTTCTTGTTCCCTAATAATGGGCCAGGACAAGGGAAGGCCTGTCAACATCACATGAAGACTTCTCCAGCACAGGAACCTGCTTGACCATTCGCAGTTACTCTGGGAGTGCAAGCACAGCCTCTGGCCAGAGGTCCCACATCTGGATTCTTGTCCCCCTACAGACTGGGCAGTGTCCTGCCCCAAGTGCAATGTCCCTCGTTTGTCACTGCTTAGGAGCTGTGGTTCCAGACACAGAGTCCAGGATTCATGTCTATTCTAAGGTCTCTCCCTCAGCCCTCCTTCTTCCTCAGCTTAGTCCTTATGACGCAAATACTCAAGCCAGGAGGAAGATTAAATGGTTCCTTTGGGGACAGCTGCCCCTACATTGGGACAACGGCCCCAATCTCTTCATCCCTTCAGTTTCTATCTGGGTGAGAGGGTCAGATGTCAGATTAGTGTTGGAGTGGAGGGAGGGATCTGGAAAAGCAGGGTGACAGTCTGTCTCTTAAGTGGTCTTCACCAGCACACCACCAGAACATCACTAGCACACCATCAGCATCGCCATCGGCATCATTACCGCCATCACCAACATCACCACCAGCTTTAAATCAAGCAGTTAATCATGTGTGATCTTTGGCTGGGTTCTGAGCAAATAAACACACACACACACACACACACACACACACACACGACTCATAAGCATGCAGATGAGGGAAGTTACGAGAAGCCAGCGAAAAATGGAAACTTCACCACCAAGTCCTTCCACAGACAAGGCTATAAAAAGTGCAAAAGATAAATCCAATCATCAATGAGATGAAGGCTGCATGAGCTGGGGAGGTGATTCATCTGTGCAGCATCTGACCTGCTGGGGGCACACAGTAGGCATTCAATAAGTGCTTGTTGAGTTAGACTGAACAGGGGAGGACTGGTGGTCATCGAGTCACAGAAGGGATGAGTGAGAGAGGATGGGCTTGACCACCACTTTTTAAACTGTCAGGCTTCCTGGACCTTAAAGCTTGAGGAAGTGGAAGGGGTACTTCCAAGCCAGTGAAAGGGAACCTCACTCTCCCAGAGGCATCAAAAAGCAGGCCTCAAGAAGTGGGGCGGGCTGAGACCAGGAAAAGTGGCCAGTCCATGAGGAGCAGAGCTGGATCCCTAAGGAGCACCATGTGAAATGGCAATGAGAAATTTTGACCTGACCCCAAGGACAGAGGCAGCCAACCCTCTCTGGACCCTCCAGAGTGAAAACGAGTCAGAACTGGGGCTGGAGTGAGTGTCTGTGGGGCTGACCTAGGGTAGCATTTCCCAGCTGCTGGAATCCAAATGAATAGAAGCTCCCAGCAGCCTGCCAGGAAGGAGGAAGGGAAGGAAAGAAAGGAGGAGGGAGGGAGGAGGGGGGGAAAGACGGAAGGAGGGAGGAAGGAACAAATGGACCACCAAGCAAGATGAGGGATATACATGCGTCCTGGCCAAGAAGCATGGAGGGCTCCAGGGCCCGCTCCACCACCCCAATGTGGGCCCCAGTTTCCCAGCACTAATCCAGGGACAAAATATGCCCTTCCAGTTTCCCACAGTTGTTCTGCAGAGCAGAGAACCATGAGGCTCTGGAGTGACAGGGAAACCTTTGGGAGAGGACTAGAGCTCTAGGGTCTCATCCTGGACCTGCTACTTACCTGGCCTCACTGAAATCTGAGCCAGTTTCCTTAACCACACAAAGAGGAAACCCCCACCCTACCCAGCGACTCAGGGCTGTAGGATGGCATAAGTGCTCTTGGTAGAGTGCACAGCACCTTAGGAGGGCCGGACAGCATGCAGCATGTCTTTGAGGGAGAAGCAGAGGCAGTGTGTGAACGTGTGCGTGTGGGTATGTGGGAAAGCTTCTATGCCTGTGCAGGTGTGTCTGCAGGTAACCGTGAGTGTATGTGGGAGTGTGTCTGTGTAGGTGCTTGGGCCTGGGTTGTGGATGTGTGTGACTGTGGGCATGTGGACGCATGTAGAACCATGGGTGTGTTTGAGCATGAGTGTGCATTTGCACACACATGTGCGGGAGTGGGGGAAGCAGGAGATACTCCCATTTGGACTACAGCCCCAGATCCTGTGCATTCCAAACTGGACTCTATCATGGAGTTTGGTCACAGAGTAGTTGGGGCAGTGCCAGGTCAGTAGTGTCTGCAGAAGAGGATGAGAAGGAGGCCACAGGATCCCAGCAGAGTCCCTCCAGGGCACAGGCAGCTTAGCAAATATCTGCTCTGAGGCTGCCTTGTAAACTCTCAAATCAAAGACCAGGGCCCAAACTGGAGAGCAACAGACCCTGCCCTATCAGTGGGCATGGGAAGGGAGAGGGGATGCCAAGTCACTCGTTCATGCCCTCAGAGCTGGAAGAACTGTTTCTAGGCTCCCTGGTACCCTAGAGAGTACTCTGTGGCCAGCCCTCAGGGCTTTGACCTACAGGAGACCTTTAAGTTTTTACCTTCATGACCCCATAATCCTCCCTCTCTTCTGATCCAGGACCTTTTTGGGTATAATCATGACTTCGCTACAGGGAATGAGTTAAGGGATCAACTTTGCCTATCTGGGAATCTCTGATGTCTTTTTAGGATGACAGAGCCTCATCCTGCTATCCTTTGGGATCATGTCTAAGGGTCTCCAGGGGTTCAGAAAGTCAGCCATGCTTTTAACCTCATTGCAATCATCCCAAGACCCCCAAGATCCAAGCCACAGCCTTAGTCTAGATCACTCCCCAAGTTTCTCCAGATCCTACAGACTGAGTGACAGTATGTCACATATTTTGGGTACCAGAGCATAGAACAAGGAAGTCTCCTGACAATTGTTCTAAAGTAGGAACCTCCACAGGTATGCAACCCTCACTGGGGACTGGGGTAAAATCCCCTCACCCCCAGATTATTTGATTAGAGCTTCCTTCTAGAGGAGTAGATAAAGAGGGCCAAGCTGGGGAGGGCTGTGTAGCTCTGGAGAAAAGGAACAGGACGGGGGTCCTAAGGAAGGGGAACAGGAGGACAAAGTAAAAATATTTTTGGTACTGGGGATTGAACTCAGGGGTACTCGACCAGTGAGCCACACCCCAGCCCTATTTTGTGTTTTATGTAGAGACAGGGTCTCACTGAGTTGCTTAGTGCCTCACTGTTGCTGAGGCTGGCTTTGAACTCGCGATTCTCCTGTCTCAGCCTCCCAAAGTGCAGGGATTACAGGCATGTGCCACCGTGCCGGCCTGAGGACCAAGTCAATTTTGTATCCCCAGGAAGTTGATTAGAGATCTAAGTTAAGGCCAGAAGGAAAGAGGGGTCCCTCTGGGAAGGACAGAGGAAGAGACGTGTAGAGAGAGAGGGACCCTCAACTTTCTGTTTCTGTGTCTTGTGTCAACTCCAGCTACCCTGTGGGGAGTATATTCATGTAGAACATCCCAGCAATAAACATACAGAGCTATGAAGAGTCCAGGGCTGTCCCGTTAAAGCAGGATGGCCACCAGGGAGGCCTGACTGTACCACAGGCAATCCCAAGAAGGCTGATAAATTACAGGAAACAGTTTTGTCCCTTAATCCTCTTTGACACAGTTTCACACTTATGTCTTGTCTGTACCATTCCAATCTGTCCCTTAGGCTGCCTTTGATCTGTGGGGAGATTCAAGGAAGCAGACCCAGATCTGTCCCAATTAAGGATGCTTTGCTTTCCATTTCTTGGAAGCAAGGCCACAGGCCTGGGTCCCCATGAAGCACCCCCACAACTCTACATGACCTTCACTTACAAGGCAAGGAGACAGTCCAGAAAAAAACATCATCAGATACATCAGGCACCTGTAGACCATGCTGTCACTTAAACTTTCTTGATGCATTTGGACTCAATAGTTTAAGAAGCCAGGTGACCCAAGACAGTGTTATTTCTGGTCTTCTCACCTCTTTTCCCTTGACCTTCAGATCAAAGACTAACCTTGAGTTCTGGGGCAGTGCGTCCAACCTGGCCTCTCCTCCACCTTCCATCTAAAATGGAGATGCCTACTCAGAAGGCCTGGCGTAGGGTTTTTGCATCCTGACCTGCTCCCAGGGGAGGCTGAGGCTACTGCTCCACTATCCACACTTAGGGTAGGAAGGAGCCTGGGAATCTGCCCTCATGTTCCCTCCTGGGTTCTCCCTGTGCATTAACCTACCTCTTCTCCTGTTAGCCCTAAGATACACCTTCTCAGTGGGGGCAATAGCGCCCCCAAGGGGGCAAAATTTGTGTTTTGATTGGGGGCAAAAAGAATGAAACAAAAACACTTTTGATGTATGAAGCACTAACCAATGCACAATTTAGAAAGAGAGATCCAGTCTCCTTGTGGTGCTAAGATCTCCTGAGAGGCATGATTGGGAAACAGTGTCTAAACAGCCTCCTTCCAGGGAGCAATAATGAAAAAATGTAGAAACACTGGCCCAAGGAAAATGCCCTCCGCCCACACCTGTGCCTTTTCCTTCAGTGACAGCTGCCTGATTTCAGAAGTCAATGAAGCATGTGCCATCACGTCTTTCCCTAGCTGCCTGCCACCAACACCACCAACTTTCTGGAACATGCCGTCCCTCCTCTGTAGGCCTATCACCACCCTTTTGGACACAGACACAGTGCCCACATGCCTGGCCTGTGATCTCTTGGTCAACCACAGCCCGGTGTACACAAAGCCCACCTTTGATGCCCCAGGCCAGGGTATTTCTGCCTTTGACATTTTGCTGACAGTCTCAACAAGGAAGGTGTCACAGGCCCAAACCCGAGCACAAAAGGGACTTGCTTTCCAAGTGCATTCACATACGCTGCCCGCTCCTTACAACCCGCAGGCAGGCCAGCCTCGCAAAGGAAACCAAGCCTCGGAGGACCTGGGTTGGCCTCCCCACCTCCACCCTTCACCCAGGAGGCAGTTGGCTGCCTTGACAGGGAGGTCCACCGCTCATACTACTGTCCTATCCTGCTCAGAGCTCAGAGGAGTGGCACTTACTGTGTGACCTGTTTTTAAACCCACAAGGAAGGCTGAGCTGGGCCAGGGTCTCTGATGGAAGAGGAGAAGCTCTAAGGTCACCTTCTAACCAGAGCACAAGGGCAGCAGAGGTGTAGAGGTGCCCACCCATGGTGCCCACCCTTTCTCACCGCAGGGTGGAGGGACAGTGCAGAGTAGTTAAGAGGGTGGGCTTCAAAGTCAGGAGGACATGGGAACTATGTGTCAACTCTGCCACTTACTAGCCACCTGAGAGGTACCTCACTTCTCTAGCCTCAGTTTTCTCATCTGTAAAGTGGAGTAACAGATGACCTCACAGGTTCATGAACCTTCCCTGAGATATTAATGAGAAGACCTTAGCGCTATGTCTGGCATATAATAAGTGCTCAAGAAACTGAAGAGACTGATAGCCTAACAAATTTTTCAGAATTTCCCTTCTACTTTTTTAGCGCCTATTTCTAAAATGCCCCCAAATTCTTGTTGATCTCTAAGAATTTAAGAGAAAACAAAATCTGCCTTCAGTTAGCTTTGATGAGCTGTTGCTGTTCCTATAACCCTTAACTCCTCCAGAGACGCCCTCCTGATTACCCTCACCCTGAGCAGGCTAGACATGGCTACCCTCCCCAATGCTATCTTTAGACCTGATCCCTGGAAAATACCTTTTTTTCAGGCCTGCCTCTTAAGGTTAGACCACCTTCTCCCCTGTTCTAGTTGGACTGTTAGCACATCCACTAAATACGTATCTGGGTCTGAGCCATCTCCCAGACTAGAGTGTGCCCAGCTCTGCAGACTGGACCAAGGTCCAATAACAAGCCCTTCCCAGACCCCAGGAGACCTGTGCCTATTCACATGAACCGGCCTGATGCCTACCTTTTCTGTGAGGTCATCCCTGGAGGAGAGGGAGATTGAACTAAGAAAGACAGGGCAGAGGCCAGTTCTCAGGGATATTTCAAACCTCAGACAGGGAAGGGTAACAAATGACTTTTGTAAAACACAGAGCTTGCGATTCCTGAGCTGTAAAACTCCAAAGTGAACAAAGACAGGGTGAGAAGCAGGTGCCTGAGCCCCAGAGGGGAAATTTACTTCCCTGCTATCAATTCTCAAGTTTTCTGGAGGGCTTCCTGGAGTCTTAATGATCAGCTCATGAACAATGGTACCGAATACTCCTGGCAGCTCCCTGGGCAGGGGCAATAGCCACCATGTCTCTGAAGGCCTCTCCCTGTCTCTTAACCACCCCCACCACTGAAAACTCCCTCATCTCTGAGAAGGGGTATGGGGCCTGCCAGGAAAACATCTGGCCGTAACACATCTGCAGGGCACATATCACCATTTTATTTCACCAGGTGATAACATGGAGGCTCAAATGCTAACAAAGATGAGGCAGAACCAGGATTTGAACCCAGACTCTCTACATTTAAGTTTTGTTCCATGATATGATAATACTCGACCTTCCAATAAGTTGTGTACTAAACTCCACCTCTGCCAAAGAAAAATCACAAAACCACCCAAATTATTGTGGGTCTTGTTTAGAGTCAAAGTCCACATAACCAGCTCAGGTGGTTTTGTGCTTGATATCTCTGTTTTCAGTTTAGCAATGTCTCCCCATCAGACTGTGACTCCCTCCATGTCAACCATTGTGTTCAGCTGCACCTTAGGACCAGGAACTTTCTGAAAACAATTCTAATTCCAACTTCACCTCTCAAGTGTGTCTGAGGACACAGAAGCCTGGCTAGGAGCTTGGAAGCCTCTCCATGTGCCCCCCTGTGATAACAAAAGAGCAGACCTGCTCCACCCAGCAGGGTACTACAGAGGCTTGGCAAGCTGGCCAGAAGCCCTGAATCCTTGATTTTACTTTGGAGCTGAAATAGGATAAGAAAAGAGGTTCCCTCTTTAGGCAAACCAGGGCCTAGGAGGTCAGAATGCTGCCTGGCATCCCTGCCCCACACCATGGGCATTTCCCATCCTGTCCATCTTCTTCTCCTCAGCATGGCCTTCTGAGCTCCCTGCTCACCCTCCCTCCGATCAGACTCCCCAGCTCCTCACATTTCTGGGCCTGGGGAAAGAACTGGCACTTCAGAGAAGGAACCCTAAGCCCCATCTTTCCTCCAGCCACTGGCAGGCACACAGTCTTGCCTGCCAGAGAGGCAGCTGGGAGCCGACCTCCTGAGAAGCACCGCCAGAGGCTGGAACAGAACTGCCAAGTTTGCTGTTTGCATTCCCCAGGTTGAGGACCGTAAGATAAGTAATTACATTCCTGGGCAGGAATTAGACCAGAAACTCTAAATTGAGGGTTGGGCAGGGGGCCTGAGAAGAAGCCTGTGAGGCAGCTTGGAGGAGTGGTGGAACTCTGCACTTGAGCCCCACGCACAAGGGAGAGACTACATTCCAGCGTCAGCAGAAGGGGGCAGCTGTCTTGATGTTTGGAGACTGATGGCTCCAATCACAGGCCTTTAGGAGCTTCCCATCCTTCCTGCAGGACCCTGATCCCCAGCAGTCCCTGACGGACCCCAGGAGCAAGTCCCACTGCCTTCTGGACTGTGCTGTGTTGCTGGATATAGCTCCTGCAGAGGGTGGTGACCAGCCTAGGGCACAGGCCCAAGACCCAGTTCACTTGTTCCCAGTACCCCCATCATTCCTGCCTGGGCTGGCTCCCCACAAGCTCCAAATTGGCCCCCATCCAAATACAGGAGCCTCACGAAGAATCTCTGGCCCTGGTCCCTAGGAGCTTGGAATCCTAGAGAAAGGTGGTCCCCTCCCAGCTTTGCTCCTCTCCAGCAGTGGGGGTCAGTTTCCTGAAGCAGCCCCGACTCCCCAGCACCGCAAAGCCAATCAGACCATCCAGCCCACAGCTACAACCTCTCTCTCTCTCTCAGACACACACACACACACACACACACACACACACACTTCATTATGGACAAGGCAGAGGGTCAGCATCTACAGCCCTGCTAGTAACTCCAGCTCAGAGTACAGGCTCAGACAAGTGCCCTTTCCCTGTAGGTGTTTGTCTGTCTGTCTGTCTGTCTGCCTGCCCCTGTCTCTGGGTGCACTTGGATTGGTCTGGCTCAGTCCCTCTGCGGTCTCTGCTCAGGCTCCCTCCTCTATCTTTCTCCAGCTCTGGCTTTCCGGCTGTTCTCCCTGGAACTCACTGCCTCTGTCCTTTGTACTGGGCTGATGGGAAGATGGGCAAGACACTCCCTCCAAGGTCTGTGCAGAGCAAGACACAGTCTACCTTCTTCTCTGTGCTGTCCAGGGCTCTTCCTCTTCCCAGCCCAAACCAACCTCAGAACCAGGGCAGGGCTGGGTGGGAGTCAGACGACCAACCCCGGCATGGCTAATACCAGTTTCCATATTGCTTCATCATGCCACTCTGATGCCCCAAGCTGCACACGCAGGATTCCCCCATCTCTCTGCATTCAACCAAAGCCAGGATAGGGTCCCTGTGCCTGCCCTACCTGCCTCCCCAAACTGCAACCATGCCTCTCTCCCCTCCATCGGCGCCGCATCAACCCCTCAGCGCTTGGATCTACTGCACCCTACCCAGTCACCAAGCTCCGGAGTCCCTGCGCCCCCACCCGGACCCCAGCAATGGCTCTCGCCAGGCCTCGCATGTGCGGAGATGCAACAGAGTGGTCTGGCGGCAAAGTTCTCCAGCTGCTTTCAACGGTTCCATTTGCCGGAGGCTCCCGGTCTCTCCCTCCTGCTCCCGGCTTCACACCGACCCACTCTCCTCGCTGGCCGGCAGTTTCATCCCCACAATCGAAAATCAAGAAAGGAAAGGAAACCCTTCGCGATAAGGATGGGTGAAAAGGGAAGTGGGTGCCCGCACGAGTATCCAGGATGAGGGGGTTCCTCAAGTGAAAAAGAAAAGCATGCAAAGTTCCCCGTTCCCTCGGGTGCGTTCAGCCCGGCGCTGAGCTCCCGCGAACACCCCGGATCCCCGAGACGCGGCGGCGGCGACCACTCACCTGGGCAAGGCAGCATCTACCCTCGGCTGGGAGGCTCCCAGGCCGGCTCCGCGGGGCGCTCGGGCTCCCCGGCTCGGCCACGCATCCTTCCCTGCCCGAGACAGGCTCGAGCTAAACCTCCGGCTCCGGCGAATGCAGGCAGATGGTGGCCTCCGACGTCCACGCGGGGAGAGCCCTGAGCGGCTTATTCAGTTATATCCATGGCATTTAGCAAGAAGAAGGGGCGGGGGGAGCACAACTTGTTCTCTTCTCTTTCAGGTTAAAAAAAAAAAAGGAAAGAAAAGATAATTCCTTCCTAGGAAGATGCCGGTAGGATTTTCCGGATCGAAGAACCCCAGGCATTCCCAGGAACCTCAGGCATCTTGGAATGTGGGGTGTCTTCAAGTTCAGATGAGCCTGCCGGGGTGTGTGTGTGACAGTGTGTGCGTGCGTGTGTGTGTCAGCGAGAAGGAGCCAGGCACTCACACCCACACGCACACACACAAACACACTCCCCCGCACTCCCCGAATGCACACTGCCCCCCACGCGTGCGCGCACACGCGCGTACCCAGCCTGTCATACACACACACACACACACACACACACACACACACTCACAGAACGATCACACGCACAGATCCGGAAGGGAGCTGGGCGGGCTGCGGAGGCAGCGGAAGGCCAGCGGTGGAGAAAGCCTGCCGGCCGAAGGCGCCCAGGAGCTCCGCGCCCGTGCGCACCGTCCCCGCCGGGCTCGCCAGCTAGGCAGCCCCCAGTGGCTGCCGGCGGAGCTGCAGGAGCCCGGAGCCAGCCTCCCTGTCCGCCGCCCTGTCAGCGGCGGAGAGCACCCGCTTCTGCATGGACCGACACCGCCGAGGAAACCCTAGGGATTCACGGTCCTGGCAGGGCTGGCGCTGGGACGGTGAAGGCAACTGGCTGGGCTCGCACCGACAGGAGGGAATGGCCTGGGGACGCGGCCGAAGAAAGCGACGGACTGGTGGGCCGCTAGCCCCAGAACCCGGAGGGCGGGCTCGGAGACCGGGTGACGCGGGCAGCCCCTGCGCAAGGCGACCCGGGCGGCCCGGGCAGCGCTGCTGCAGCCGGCGCCGGTGCTGCCGCCTCACGTGCGGCTCGCGCTGTGCAGCCGTCAGCCCGCCGCCTGCGGGAGGAAAGCCCGACAGCGCCGGCCCCGAGCTGGGGTTGGGGGCTGGGAGGATCGCGCCCACCCAGCCCTGGAGCCCGGCTCTGAGTCCGCACCATAGCGAGGGACCTATGAAAAACCAGCGCCTGGTGCACGCACACTCACTTGGACTTCTCGTGAATATTACAAGGATCAGTGGTGTTTAACAGGTTCGCGGCGAATCTTTACAACTCTTAGCTTGTTTGATCTTCCGAGCCACCCCCATTTGACATAAGGAGGAAAAAGACTCAGAACAACGCGACTTGCCCAAGGCACGTGGTAGATAGTGGTGTCTGTACTCAAAGCAGGCTGTAGGATTGGAATCAAAAGGCCGGGGTGTGGCCAGGGACTCTTCATCTTTGATGTCCCTCTGCCCACTGGGATAGTAACAGCCAGTTCCTGGGGAAGGCAGGACTGGGCTCTGCCTTCTTGGGTTCCCAGAAAGGCACGTGTACCTTTCCCACTGAAGGAAATCAGTTGTCAAGTCCTACTGGTGCTCTAGCTGATGCATCCAGGGATAGAGAGAATGTCCCTGTCCATTTCTTCTCTCCTGGTGGCCAACATCCCATGCACCTGTCCCAGTTACCCACAGGGAGGCACATGTGGCATGTGGATGAGTCTCTGCAGCACAGGACTGGTTCAGCTGGATGAATCTATAACCTAAGACCCAGTCTCCTATCTAGGCACATAGGTGGGTGCATATATGCAGAAGCCCAGGCAGCTAATTACCACGTGCTGAGCACCCTCCCGGAGTGCACCCAGAGAAGCTGCCATACTGGCATGTTACAGATCCTTGGAGACAAACCCTCCCTGTCAGGATTCTGGAGAGCCTTTGGGGAGAAGAATGTGGCCAGGATGAAGCTCAAGGGGTAGCAGGGTGGACTGACCCTGTGGAGAAGGAAGCTAACTCAGGGAAAGTGAGGCACAGTAAGGGAGAGGAAGAGAGGAAGAGAAGAAAAATAGGAAGGAGAGGAAGAAGGAAGGAGGAGTTGAGTAGGGGGTCCAGGGAGAAGCTGGGGGACATGTTAAGGGAGGAGGAGGAAGGGCAAAGGCAGAAGGAGGGGGAGGTGGGAATTGAGAGGGGTGTTATCCTCCCCACTTACCTGTGGTTTGCACACTATAGGTGGAGACTCCCCTGGGGGTGAGGGTAGGAATAGAGAGAGGAACTACAGCCCTAGAGTCTCTGAATTCCCCCAATGAATGGGGACAGCATGTTAGGCTTCTTTCATGCCCCACAGTCATCCTTGAGAGGACCAGAATGGAATGGCAGAAATAAGACCAAGCGGCCACCAGAGCAAAACTGGAATTGTTCTGGGAAAGGAAAAAAAATAATTTGTGGAGAAGGGACAGAACACAGGAAGGATGGCCTAATCCCTGCTCCAGAATAAACCCCTGTACTCTATCAGAAGGTTTTCCCAGGTCAAAGAAGGACACGTGGATAATTTTTAAAGAGTCAGACCCTGGATCATGGGTAATTCAGAGATTGCCTCTGCTGAGCACTGGGCTCGGAATCAGGTGGCCTGGGAACTTACCATGGCTTCAGAAGAAGGGGTCATGTGACAAGTCCCTTCCCCTTTAAAGGTTTGAATGTGTACTTTGTAAGAGCCTTTCCAGTTCTAATGACCCTTGAGCAACCTCAGCAGATAGATGGGGGCCCAGATGCATCTTGGGAGGCCAAGAGAAAACCAGTCTGCAACCACCCTATCATAGAAAATTCCCAGAAAATAATCCACATGGAAAGGTGAATGATGGTGGATTTCTTGTTCCCTTGAGCAAGCCCAGAGGGACACTAATATGGCATCTGGCTGCTTGCACTGATTACTGACCACAAAAGTGAACCACTTCCCATTAGGTAATACCATGATTCTGTATGAGACAAGGAGCCATTCTAATGGGTGTTCGGATTCTCCTCCATCTTCACTCTTCTAAATAACCCTGTGATGAACATCTTTGTACCTAAATCTTTGCCCACATTCTTGTTTCTTTCTCAGGCAAGACCCCCTGAAGTGGAATCACTGCGTTAAGGGTATGAACATTTTTAGGCCTCTTTGAACATATATCTTTGTCTCTGTTTTAGAGTCAAGGCACTGAAGTTCAGGGTGGATAAATGATTTCCCAGAGAGCTCCCAGCAGGAGCCTAAGGATGTTTCTACTCACCTTTCACTGTCTCAACGGGGTAGAGAATGCCTACTCCTTGGGCTCCAGGCTGCACGCCAAGGTCACCCTCCATCCTTCAGTAAGACTCTAAAACTCCAATGTGAAGAGAGTTCAAGCTCCACCTGCTCTCATTCAGAACTCACCCTCCTTCGAGGCTACTTACTCTCCTAGGCATTCCTGCCAGCCTTACCCTGTTGCCTGCAGCCCTGACTTCCTGGCTGTACCATAAGCACCAGTCCCCTGGCACACCTCTGGGCATAGAGCTGGCTCCCAATACTTGCTTGCTAATTGGGATCTGTCTGATAAGGACACTTCCTAAGAGGGGCTGGAGGTGGAGAGACAATCAGCCTGGGGAGATGACTGAATTGGTCTGGACTTAGACACCCCATGGAAGTACCCCACTGCAGAGGAAGAAGGTGTACCACTTTTTGCTGTGTCCACTAGGTATGAGAAAGAGAAGGAATTGGCTTCCAACAAAGTGAGAGCTTCGAGTTAGATAGCAGGATGGAGACAGGTGCCTGAGGCCATGGAGTCCCAGGATGGTGACTGTTAAGCCTGTTCCGGAAAAGAAGGGTGCAGTCTGTAATCGCTGGAATCATTCTATGTGTACATCAGTTTCCCTTGGTTCATTGTGGCCTGAAGAGTGGCCATCAACTAGGAGAATGAAAGAGATTCTGGGACACGGTCCTGGTGGACCTCCCTCTACTGAGTCTATTCCATGGACTGGAAACTGGGAGCCACTTGAATTTTTAGCATCCTCTTCCCCTCACTTCCTCCAGAACCAACAGCCACGCTATCCCCAGCTTATCCCACAGGCCTACAGAATCTGGGCAAATGCATGCCCAGGAAGTGGGGCCCAGCACTGGAGTATACTTTCTGGATATGAAGAATGTGGTCTATAACTTCCACATCCTCCTCTACTGCTCTTCCTTTCCCAAATGCTGGAGTAAGAAGCAACTAAAATAAATTCCTATTAGTATGCATATGTATTCCCAAATTCCTAACGGAATGACTAACACCACCTACAGCCATTAGTTGTAGATGTTTAGAGTTTGTTTCCTAAATCCAGTTTACTTTTTGTCATCCAGCCCTCTGTTTACCTTTTTCCCTCCCCCAAGTCCAGTGGGCAACCATCCCAGCTTCTTGCCCCAGTGCCAGGTCTGCCTGCCAGTAGGTTTCTGATGCACCAAAGGATCTGGCCATCCTGGGTCCTTATGATCTGTCACCAGAGAAGACTTCACCAAGAATCTTCTATGTACCACCTAGTGCTTTGTTAAATACTATAGAGGAGAAGATAAGGAAGGAGAAGATAGAAAGAAAAGACTTCCACCGCCACTGGCACCACGGCTTGCAGTCTATAAAAAGCCTCCTCAAATGTTCCCTCATTGGTTTGGCACAATAATCGCATGACATAGATCACGGTCCCCATTTAACAAAGACACTGAGTCCCTAATAGGTAACATGCCATCTCCAAGAGCTTAGAGCTGCCCTCATGGCCCTGGATTTCAAACTAAGTCTTCTGACTCCATGTACCAGGTTCCTTCCTGTATTCCAAGAAATGTCTCCAATACCCACCTTGATGCCACCAGCTGGCAAAGCACCCAATGCAGCCCGATGGGCAGTAAACAACAGGCAAAGAGAAGGCCAAGGTGACCAGGCTGGCTTCATAGATGCTTTCCAGCCCAAGAGAAACACACTGACAGATGCACAGTTAAAATGTTCTGGAATTTGGGGTGGTGTAGTAGAAAAAGCACTAGAAGAAATGTAGGGGCTCCAGATCCCAGTTGCTTAGTGTGACTTCAGGCAACTATTACTCTCTCTGGACTTCTGCTTCTTCATTCTAAAACGAGGCAGTCAGGGCTAAATGGTCTCTAAGATCCAATTAAAAGCAATAAAGAAAACAGCCATTCAAAGCAGAGCTGGAGACAACAGATGTCACTGACTTTCTTGGTGTTCTATCTCCTACCAGGGAATTTCCAAATCTTAAGGGTGGGACAGCAGCAGAAAACACTGTGGGCTGTGGTGAGTGTCTGGACAGATCTGGACTTGCTCTGCCCTGTCACTCACCAGAGTCCAGGCCAGTGTCCCAGGACTTTGTCAGGCCACCCTGCACCCCCATCCCTGCCCTGGATGAGTATTAGCTTATTTAATTCTTATAAAGATTCAGCAAGGCAGGTAGTTTTATTATCTCCATTTAATGGATATAAAAACCAGGATACAGAGTGGCAAAGCAACTTGATAGGTCGGAGGGTTGGCAGGTGGCAGAGCCACAGTTCTGACCCTAGCACCTAGAACCAACTGGTTGGGAGGCCAATTTGTTTAAGAATTTATAGAAGGAAAATCAGCATCTCTGTCCCCAAATGGTCAGAGCACGTCATCCTTCTTTCTTACCAGCTCTCCTTCGCCTCTCCCTGCCTCCTTTATGCATTGTTTGGAACATAGAGTCATAAGTGTGTGGTTTGTTTTATAATGCAGTCAACTGTGGAAGCACAGCCATCGTCATTTATGTCCCTGCCTCAGCATCGTTCACCCAAGAGATTTATCACAGGAGGAATTGACTGACTACAAGATTCTTTCCATTCCTTAATCAAGTCTGTGGCTTCTCTTTCAAAGGGACTTGGAGAATGGAGCAGGAGCTAACCCATGCCTGGTCCTGAGCAGGACAATAATTCAATTTAATCTAATAAAACTGCCTTTGTGGTTCCACGTGAAAAGTACAGAGAAGGATTAAGGAAAAAATCAGCTGTGGCCCAACCCTACACTCTGGTAGGGCTGGCCAGCCATGTATCTAAATGACTGCAGTAAAAGAGAAGAAGGTAAAAATAGAAATGTTGGGGTAAATTCTGTATTTCCAGTATAGAAATCTGAATAGAGAAGTCAGATAAGACTTCAAGAAGGTGAGGACAGGTAAATGACACTTGAAGGATGGGCAGCATTTGGGTAGAGAAAGAGGTGATAGAAACCAGCATTTCAGGTGGTAAAGAAGGCTAGGGGGCAGGTCAGTAAGTTGGGTTTGGGACCATGTGGAGTTTTCTGGAGGAACCCAGACACAGGGCATAAGAAAGCGGGGTAGTCAGGAATGTTGGCTCTGGATACAGATTCTCTCTGGGTTGAAATTTAAGGACCCCACTTGCAAAGGGAAGTTACTTTAGGCAAGTTGCAAAACCTCTCTGTTCCTTCATTTCTTATCTGAAAACTGGGAATAATAGTGACTATGTCATGGGATGGATGAGAAGATTAAGTGACATAAATGACTTTAGGACTATCATAGTTAATTTTCAATAAATTGTAGTGGTTGTTTTATTATTATTATTATTATTATTATTATTATTATTATTATTATTAATGAATATGCTGGGAAATAAGGGTGCAGTAGTTTGACATTATCCTAAATACAAAGGTGATGTTTCTACATCCATTTCTGCAGATAACTCAGAAACACTGCATGGCTTTGAACAGATCTGGGTTTGATGACTGAACTGCTAAGAGAAGGGACTGAAGGAAGGAATACAGTTGCTATGGTTTGGATAAGTATTCTCCAAAGGCCCACGTGTTAAAAGCTTGTCCCCAGCACATGGTGCTATTGGGAAGTGGTAGACACTTTAAGAGGTAGGGCCTAGAAGAAGGATTTAAGTTATTGGGGGATGTCCTCAGCAGAGATTATGGGACCATGGTCTCTTCCTCTTCTTTTGGCTCCCCAGTCCCGAGGTGAACTGTTTGGCCTCACTCTCCTGCCATGATGCGCTACCTCTGCACAGGCCCAAAACCAAGGGGCCAGCCCGTTACGAACCAGAACCTCCAAAACTATAAACCAAAATTACCTTTTTCTTTCTAGAAGATAATTGTTGCTGGTATTTGTTATAGTGAGAGAAGACTAACTAACAGGGCAGTTCTAAATGTATTAGGAGAGCCCAAGTAAGGGGGAAGTGGAGGTCAAAGGCTGTGGCAGCAACATTAGACAGAGACGGAGGTGAGAGAGAACAGAGGAACTCAGAGGCCACCAGAGGTGGAGTCTGAGGATGAGGAGGGGGTAGTCAAAACCCACTGCAGAATGTGCAGTTCACCACTGGCAGAATGGTTGGTGTCCTTGGGAGAGAATGGGAAAAGGAGAGACAGTAGGATGACAGATAGGAAGCCAGGAATCCCACTTTGGACACGTGGACACTGAGAGCTTGAGAACGTCCAGATCCTCTTGTCCAAGATGTGATTTGATAAAGGGTGTGGAAGAGATGATCAAGGGTAGACTAAAAGTGAAGGTTATGGGAATGGAGGAAATTCCCAGGAAAGAAAGGGTACGGTGAGAGGGAGCTGGGGGTTAGGAACCTACGCTTATTCAGGTTTATTCCACCAATGGTCCTCCTCTGGTCCTTTTACACATTATTATCTGTGATTCTTCCTTCCAAGCACAAATTAGTTGGCCCATTTATGGATAAGGAGATGTGGCTCGACAAGGTTCAGTCACCCTTTAACTTAGAGAAGCCAGGTAAGGAGAAAGAGTGGCCCACTGAGAATTCAAGGCAGGAGAGGGGACTTAGGACTTTTCTTCCCAAGTATTCCATGCCAGGACTCACATAGAAAAAGGTATTTTCATGATACATGGAGGGTAAATAGACAGGTTGTTCTTCACCAGAACTGATTCATTTTTCAGACTTGCCTGACTTAATGCAGCTGGACTGAATACTGAAGGAACTGTTATCAGAGAACAGTGATAAATATAGGTGACATCTAATGTATCTAACAATGGTATAAACCAGATCCCAACTTGTAAGTCCAGAAGCCCCAGGACAACCCCTAACATCTTGTGGTTCTAGAACAGGGGCTTGAGCAGCTAGGCAGTGGAGGGGAACATAAAAGGGGGCTTGGGCAGTGGTACTAAAGAATTTCTGAAAAAAAAAATTTTTTTTTGGTACCAGGGATTGAACTCAGAGGTACTCAACCACTGAGCCACATCCCCAGCCCTATTTTATGTTTTATGTAGAGTCAGGGTCTCATTGCGTTGCTTAGCACTTTGCCATTGCTGAGGTTGGCTTTGAACTTGCGATTCTCCTGTCTCAGCCTCCCAAAGTGCCAGGATTACAGGCATGCGCCACTGCGCCCGGCTGAATTTCTGAATTTTGATCACTCACATGTCTGAATGGCATGTCCTGGCCCAGACTGTGACCAATGTGCAACACACTTGTAAGCAACAGCACACCAGCTGGACCTCCGGCTCGGAATCGGGTTAAATAATATACTCGACCTGGCAGAGGAGTAGGTCTAAGAAGGCAGTGACTGATAAAGCAGAGCTGTCAGGTTTGGTAATGTGGAGGTCATCAGTGGCCTTTAAGAGAGCAATTTCTGCAGTGTTATGGGTGTGGGAACCAGATTGCTAGTGGTTGGAACTGAGTGGGAGGTGAGGAAGTAGAGGCGGTGAGTGTATAATACTTTTTTGAGAAGTTTAGCTGAGAAAGGAGGGTGGAAGGTGGGATGGCAGCGCGGGAGAAATCAGAGTGAAGGAAAGGGGGGTGGGAAATACTTGGTAGTAAGCCAAAGCCAAGCAGCCAGAGAGATCATCTCAAGCAAGCAAGAGAGATCATCCAGAAAGAAGGGCTCCTTCTTTCTCAGACACTAGCAGACATGGACAAAGGGTAAGGATACAACACTGATATTTTGAGGTAGAGGGAAGTGAGATTCAGGCTGAATCTTTTCAGTTGGGAGATAGGGATAGAGGTAGTAGAGTTGGAGGGGAGCAAAATGTTGAGCAGCCCCCTAGGGATGAGCTTGGCCATCCACCAGAGGGCGAACACAGATATTCCAGGCAGAAGGAAGCCCTCTTGTTTATACTGAATTATTGTGGAACTCAGCAAGGGATTTGTCCTGCCAACCTGGGGACAGCAGAAAGAACCAACTGTGTGTGCTTGAGGATTTGGGGACAGGCGAGAGTGGGAATGTATAGAGTGTAGGTGACCCGAGTCTTTTTAGATCATGGGGTCCTGGGTCCGCACATGAGGATAGGCAGGAGTACAGGGTCGGGAGTCAGTGGTCTTGTTCTGAAGGTAATCTGGGGGTCCAGTTGATACAGGGGAGAGATGAAAGGGTAAGAATTGGTGCCTGGAGGGAATGGGTATAGTAAAGATAGTTGATAAAAAAAAAAAAAAAAATATATATATATATATATATATATATATATACTGTTCATTGAAAGTGCATATAAAGATATTTAATATGAAGAATGTAATCTGCTTATAATTTTGTGCAAAGTTAGAAAAATTATGATTGTAACAATTTTTTTTCTATTTGCCTCAACAAATATTTTCAGTGAAAAAAAAAAAAAGAATTGGTGCCTAGAGCAGAGGAGCATATGGAGCTTAGGCCTGGGGATTGTGTTGAATGTTGAACGCTGGAGAGAGACCCGTTCCTGCTCCTTCACACCATGCAGGCTTGGACACTTGAAAACCTCATTTCCAAGCCTCCATTGTCAGTTGTAGCTGCTGTTGCCATTGTTGTTTAATCCACTTAATTGTACGTCTTTGTGGGTAGAGTGAAATAACTCAATGCATGTATACAATGGGTAATGATCAAATCAGGGTAATTAGCATATCCATCTCCTTAACCTTCATTTCTTCATGTGAGGAGCCTTTGAACTCCTGTTTTCTAGTTCTTTATGAAATTGGTAATATGACATTGTAAACTCTAGTCATCCTGCTGTGCTGTAGAACAGTGGAACTTGTCCTTCCTGTCTGATTGGTCTTTGAGGCCTGCCATAGGGTCTAATGGGAAGTACTCATGTGACATTAGAAGGCATGGAGAAGGTGACAGCTGTTCCCTGCTTTTGGTAGCTGCAGCAGCAAGAGTGTGAGCTCCTGGGGTTTCTGCCCAGTGTCCATAGTGGGTGCGCCTGCGTCAGGGAGTGCAGGGTCCTGCACTGTGGGCCACAGCACTTTTCCATTGTTCTTTCTATTCTATGGACTCTAGGGTGCTTGTGTAATAGTGCCCTTTGTGATTCTCAAAATCTAACCGTCACCTTTGATATATGTTCCCTGAATTAAATTCCCCTTTGTCTGAAACACCGAGGGTGATTTCTCTTCTCCAGATGACACCATTTTATCTGATGAAAGCCCAGGATGTGACCAAGCATCTGGATGGCTGAAGTGGGGGTACACATGGGGGCCTTGGAGCTGGGGCACTGTGGCCAAATGACTGAGCTGGAGAAGATCAGAGCCCCTGAGCATGAATCTATGGTGAAGGCCAGACAAGATATCTCACACCTCCCCCTAGGTCTGGACTCTCTTGGACTCTTGGACTATTTCCCAAAATCCCAGTTTTTCCTAAACCATGACATCTTTCCTGTCCTGCATTCTGCTAAGTTATCTCCTCCTCTGTACCTCCATTGGTTCCGGTGACTGTAATCAAATTGTGATATGTTTTTCACCCATCCTTCTGCCTTTCTTTCCTGAGCTACATTCCTCCTCCCCAGATCCGTAAAAACAGATGTTATCCTCTATTTTTTTAAAGTCCTATTCATTCTTTTGGGGGGGGGGACTAGAGATTGAACTCAGGGGCACTTGACCACTGAGACACATTCTCAGCCCTATTTTGTATTTTATTTAGAGACAAGGTCTCACTGAATTGCTTAGTGTCTCACTTTTGCTGAGGCTGGCTTTGAACTTGTGATCCTCCTGCCTCATCTCCCAAGCCCCTGGGATAACAGGTGTGTGCCACTGTGCCTGGTTATCCTATTCCTTCTTACAAGAGTTTCTTGATCTAGAGCCCATGGGTGATTCTACAGGAGCTCTGACCCACCTGGAAGCATATAGGTAATCTCACACATAGGTGCATATGAGCATTTTTTCCAAAGCAGAGAGGGACTCTCCTATATATCACACTTTGAAAAGAACCCTTGTTCTCTTCACCTTGGGAGTCACTCAGAGGAGAGGAAAAGAACATTCATGGATAGAACCTAGGAAATTTATTTTTATCAAGATCTAAAAATTTTTCTGGGACCTCAAAGACATCACTTTTGCTCCCTAGATCTCAGTTTCTTCAACTGTGCATTGGAACCAGTGATTCCTGCCTTTTAGGATTGTCGTGAGGATTTGACACAGCATAAAAACAGCAGAGAAGCCCGCCACAGTTGACTTTTAATAAATGCTAGCTATTGGCATTGAGCTAGCTGGAGTTCCTTCAGACCCAAGCCTTTAGAAAGGAGTATGTGTACATCGTATTTTATTTGGGAGGTGACCTACAACATGTAGGCAGGGGAGTGGAAAGCACAAAGAAAAACAAAAAGTAAATACTCCAATAAAGTATGTGTTACCAAGCAAGTATTTTCAGGTAGAACTCATTTCTAGCAAGGATGCCTGGTGGAGCACAGGTGGATGCAGGGTGAAGCACACCCCAAGTTGTCCCCTCGAGGGTGAGGAACTGTAGTATTTATCCACTAACTTGCCATGTGGATTCCAGGAACATTAACTCTCTACCATATCTGGCTTCCTTGGCCAGGAAATAGTCCTCAGGCCTATGTCTCAGTTGCTCACAGTAGTGACTTGGTTGGAGAGTGAGTGTTCAAGAGAATGTTCAATGGCAATGACTGTGACTGCCACAGGGGCTAATTTGAAACCTTCCTTGTTCTCTCAACCAGCGTTGATAGATTTCCTGCTCTATGCCCCATTAACCATTAGCTTGTCTTTTTTTGTTGCTCTGTGCTAGACTAGCATTATGGATCCTGGGCATGCATATGTCTCTCCAAGAAGACTGGAAGCTTTCTGAAGGCAGGGGGTCAATTCTCATCCAGTTCTCTGATGCCAGGATCTGACATAATGGCTGGTACCCAATGTGAATATCTGATACACATTTATAATGAATTGACAGTCCTTAGAGTGGCATTTTGGGATGAATCTGATGACCCCACTCTGCCAGAGGGGTGATACTATTACACATTCCACACATGTGGTGGGAGATTCATGTCCCCTCCCGTTTCAGTAGCAGGTGCCTTTATCATAAAGCGTGTATGATTCCTGAATCACTTGCCAAGGGATTTATGTCTCAATATTATAATCTCCAAAGAGATGATATTAGAAATTCAATTTTTAAAAGGAACTGTTTAGGGTGTCAGCACGTTATGATAATTATCTGGGAGGATTTCTCCCTTCTGTTTCTTCTTGAACTGCACTAGTAAGCTCTTTTGCACCTCAATACAAAGAATGGGAAGAATATGGACTATTTATGTGTGGATCCCCCACCCCCACCCACATCCTCCATCTCCCATCCCCATCTTGCCAACACATGGGGAGCTACTCTGCTCCCCGGAGCACACGCCTGAATAAGCCTGATTGCTTTCCTGTATTTCTTTATAAAACTTTAAATATTCATCGTGCCATCAAATTAAATGGGGATTCTTTGGCTGTCATTCTTTTCAACACACTGAGTTCTTTTCTCTGGTACCTGTCCTTCCACTACTTGAAGCCTCTGGAGACTGGGCATTTATCTAACATTATTCCCTATCAGCTTGGCTCCCAATCAAGTGAGAGGGATGCTAATGAAAACAAGAGAGTGGGCGTGGCTTTGTTGCTGAGACTGGGAAATCAGTGGGGAGACTTGGGGAAGGAAGCAGAGAAAAAACAGCTGATTCTCCTAGCTCAAAGGAGCAGATTTGAGGATGAAAGGCCAGACGGGAAGAAGACACGACAGAGTAGGTCAAGGGTGAAATGGAAACCACCCAATAGGTCTATCTCAGCCTTCCTCCTTTCCTTTTCACTGAGTTCAAGGGCAGAAAAAATAATCTGCCCTTCAGAATTTCAATATTCTTGGGCCAGGAACAGGGAGCTGAATTAGATGACATGCTGAAGGCCTTTCTAAACCCCTCAAGTCATTAAATTTCTTTGTCCGGCAGCGATAGAAGCTTAACAACGAGGAAAGCCCCAATGGGAACCTCTAGGAGAAATTGGGAGGGGGGGGGCGTGATGTGAATATGCAGATCTGGCTGAATATTATATAGCATTGCGTTAAATTTTCAATGCATTACATTATATTTTAATGTACTTCCTCTGCCTGTGCGGTCCCTTAGCAAGGGAATCGATCAGCGAGTAGCGGACTAACTGCCAGGGAAGGGGTCACCATCACAGCACCATAGTAATTTATAACCAGCCTGAAGTTGCGTTATGCGCGGTAGGGTTAAGCCCGTGTGTGCGGCAGCGGCGGCTGGATCTGAGTGCCGCAGGGTGCAGTGGGTGGGGCGGGGGCCGCTGCAGACTGGCGCTGCAACAGTCCACACTCCGGGCCGCCCACCATCGCGGGATTCACCGCAGTGCGCAGTGCGGGACCTGGGAGTTCACCCAGCTTCAGGCCGGCGTGCTTAAGGAGTACGTGGTGCTGGACAGCGCACCGCGCGCTCTGGGAAGCATTCGGACGTCGCTGGGGAATAACTTCATCTGAACCACCAAGCTTGTGTGGGCATTGTAGAGAACTTAACTGACATCTTCCCTGCGGGAGTACCAGTTTGTAGTGTGGTCCTGGGTAAGGCTGGTCTCTCCAGGTCTCAGACGTTTTGATTTGCAAGGGACGATTTATTCCAGATTCTCCCAAAGGACCTTCCGATTCTAGCCGCCTAAGAATCAGTTGCTTGTAAACACATGAGATGCCTGTAGACCAAGGTTCTCAAACCTGACTGATCATCAGAATCATTGTGCAGGAAAATAAAATGCATCTTCCCAGGTATAACTATGGACTTTTGATAGGACTGGGATAGGACTCAGGAAATGTATAATTTTAGCTTGCATCCATTTTGGCTCTTCTGCAGTAGTCAGAAAAGAGGAGTTTGGAAAATACTGCATTGGAACACCTCTCTGTCTTGATTTTTTGGGCTCTCTACCAAGACTTCCCTGTCCTCACACCCCCACACCCTCACATCTGCGCAACACACTCGCCCCAACATCTCTGTGCACGTTGACTTTTTTTCCCTAAACTTTTTAAAGAACTCATTATGTTCCAGGTTGGCCTTAAGTTTTCTCAAAGATAAACAATATATAAGACCAGACAGCTGCTCTCACAAAGGATTTAGTCTTACAGGGAAGATGGACAGGCAGATGGCTGGCTGCGTGTGATATAGTGATAAGTGCCCCAAGAAGCAGCTGAGTATCTTGCAAACAGGGTCCAGTAGGCTCCTGCTATGTGCTCATGCAATGAGGCAGATGCCTGCCACTCCAGAGGCTGCATGGCTTTCTTATGCAATTTCCTTGATGTCACAGACACATCTCCATCTGTGTGGTGTGGAGCACACTGCCAAGGAGGCACTTATCACCCTATTCATTCATCATGGACTCTCAGGGGACACCTGTCTTGATGAAAGAGCTTCCTCCATCTATTAATTCTGTGTCATAAACTTTCCTTTTAAGTCCCCTTTCCTTCTTGGGTTCCTTTTCCCTAAGGTTTTCCCTCTTTCCACCTGTCCACATTTCTCCAGCTTAATAGTCCCCTCCAAACAAAGAATCTTTCCTGAACTCCATTCCTTGTCCCCAACTTTAAGATGCCATCTGTGTTGAGGGTGGTGAGCAGCAGCTGCCAGGGAGAGAAGTCCTTGAAGAGATGGAGCTGGATTCCTCACAGCACATTGTATGGAGAGTGGGCTGAGGGTTGATTCCCAGAGAGTTCCACTGGGACTAGCGTGGTGCTGAGGTGGTAGGATCAGCAAAGCAAGCCCTGGGTGATTGACCAATATCCCACCAGTAATTGCAGCTACACTGGCTCAGCACTGACCTCTCACCCAGAGGTCTACACACAAGACATTTTCATTTCTTTGGGAATACTGGGTCTTTCCATGTTCTTCTCCTACTGCTTCGTCTTGCTCTCTCTTCTTTATCAACCCACCCCTTGGTACCTCCTTGCTGATCTGCTCTGCTCTTCTCTGTCCTCATGAACCTGATGCTTTGGACATCAGTTTCCAATATTGTACACCTGACAATCATATCCATTTCTGAATCTCCAAACCCCTCTTTTCATCCAATAAATTGTCCTGATGGAAAACATCTTCTATGTCTTTCTGTGCCAACCCCCAATTTCTCAGGGTCCACTGGAGTTCGTGCATGTGACCTGAAGGCAGAAGGACAACTTTTCCCTTTCTTGACAACTTTTTTCTATTAAACAAGGTGATTGTGTTACTCTTTGGCATGAATCTGATTCCCAAGTCATGCCAGTTTTTGCCATGGATTTTATATATATATATGAAATTTATATGCCACATTCCCATTTCCACCAAGTAAGGTTGGAATGAATATTCATCTCTAAATGGAAATCATTATGTGAGTCACACACACACACACACTATCAGGATTCCCCCAAATTTGTACACTGGATCATAATTAACATTTGGCTTTCCTTCTGGGACTGTCCTGGAACATGCTTCTCAACTTTGGTGGTTCATTCTCCCAGATTCTAGGTCCTGTTTTCATTAACAGCTTGTCTAGTTTGATGTCTGATGCTCCAAACAAGAGATCTCACCTTCACCCAAGAATGTCCTACCATAGAACTCAGCGTACGCCCACTACCAAACCCTCCCCATCATACTCATCATTCACAAGATTGACAAGCTGACTCAGACCCAGTTCCAGTTCCCTAATCCCCTTTCTATGCTACAACACAGACTACTGGACAATCTACTGGAAGAATCAGATGTATCTCCATCAGTGATCCCAACTCCAGCCCCTCTTCCTACTTTGACCATTTGCCCACTATCTTGACAACTCTTCAAGGTGGTAACCACTGGTATTCCCTTTTTGCAAGTGTGAAGTTGAAGTGCACGGAGGTTGAAAAACTTGCCCATAGTAACTATGGGGCCTGAGACTATCAGGCAGACTCTGCCTTCTTAATTCAGGAAAGATTTTCAGAATGTGAAGGGAAGGCTCAGATGTTCATAGCAAAAGGGCTTTTTTCCTACTAGTCCTTCCCAGGTGAATGATTCTTTTTACCCTTCATTTGGCCAAAGGAAACCATAGAATTTTGAGGATGTTAAATATGCATGACAGATGCTATCAGGGCCCTGCCTATATCCCCTTACTACTCACTGGTTCTGTGCCTGCTGAGAATCTCTTATTGCAAGCACCTGCATCTCCCTGCCTGAGGGTTCCTTTGTTAGTAACAACATGCTCAGCCCTCATACCAGAAAGGCTGTCAGTGCTAGGGACTTAACACCCAGAGAGAAATTCCCAACCAGTGATGAATGGGAGTCTGATGATTAATGATCTCATCATCCCACAAGTGGGATAATTCTGAAACACATGCTCTACAGAATCTCCCAGAAATTCTTCTTGGATAACCAGTTGTTCACAGTGGTACACTGGTCATCTTCCAGATCTACATTGGCTTCTTTCCCCCATCCCTTCTTGGTACCTACTGTATGTCTCGCTCTTAGTCCAGCTCTTGTTCCCTCTTGGGATCCCTTCATACAACCCCAGGCAGACACATATCACTGGAATGCAATACCAGGAATTGGTAGAGCTGGTTGGAAAGCAGAGTAAGGAGGAGAGGGAAAGAGTGAGTGCATGGAGGAAAACCCACAGTCCATAAATCTCATTATGACTCCCTCCTCTGCTTTGACTGTCGGCAATTTCACAGCACTCTGCCTATCCGGCCAGTTATGGGCAGTAGCGCTCTGCAGCCCTGACCCCGGTTAATTGCACAGCTCTCCTGAGACTTGGGGACTAGAGAGGTTAAAACAAGGTTTGCATCTCTGTCCAAGAAAGCTGCCCTACTGCCTGTCCTTTTCAAGCAGCTGTTGGTGCTGAGCGCTGGCCTTGGTCCTGAACTGGAGTGGTGCTAGCTGGTGGTCTAGATGCAGTTGAGCCAGACCAAGCTCTTGGAGCTCAGGGGCCCAGAACATTATCAGAGCTGGACAAGAGCTTTGGACTTATTTATTTCACCCCCTTCATGGTAAAGGTGGTGGAGTGGGAGGCCCAGAGGGTGAGTGGGTTTGCTTAGTTGGTGTGATTATACCTGCTATTTAAGATCAAATATAACTTGGCTTTGATTACCCGTGTCAATGAAAAAAGAGGAGGAAGCTCATGGAATTCCAAATAGCATTGAATACAAGACAATTTCTATTTTGAGTGTAGACTAAATTTGAAGCCATTTGGGGGGAGAGGATGGGAGTTGTAGAGGTACCTTTGTATTCATGTTGAGTCCTGCTAAAGGAGCCAAGAGAGGGGAACATGGAGGAAGCAGGGAGAAATGCTAGGGAGTAGCCAGCATAGAATTCAGGACATCTTGTGGATGATATTCATGGAATGAACTAAAAACTACTCCACCAACCCCACAAATGCACTCCCTTCACTCAGTCTTCACGATGTGTCCCTTCTCTCTCCTTCCTTCTCTCTTTCCCTTCCTTTCCCTCTCCATTGGTCTACTCCTCTCTCCTCTCTCCCCAGCTCCATGGTTTTTGAGATCCAGCTCTCAGAATGTCCCGTTCACCACCTCCTTACCCAGCTGCCACTGTCCTAACTCCTTGCTAGTCTGCCATATGCATCTGGAAAGCCTCCAGCCTTTACTTCATTCAACTGTCACCCCCTCCCCTGGACTTCTGCTGTCATACCTTGGAAGACAAGTCACACACTGAATCTCAACCAGAGTTTGGATCTCACACCTCATCTGACTCCTTATCCCCTCTTGGGACTTGGACTTGGAAAATCTTTTTCTCACTCTCATAGGGGTGTGTCAAACTTCTTCAACTTCTCTTCTCTGACACTTGCCCAGCTTCCTCTGGGGAGGTGATAGGGTTTCCCTAAGAACCATGAAGACTCAGGCTACAAGGCATGCACTTCCCCAGTCCCATTAAAAATCAATCCCTTCTTTCTTTCCTTCTTGCGTAAAGAAGGAAGTGTCCCTTTTCCTGCCCAAGCCTAGTCCCTCTATCCATTATGGGGAGTTTTGATCCTTCTATCTTTAGGAGAAATTTGTTTCATCAAGCCACTCTCTTCTCCATCAACCTCCTTACCACAGACTCTTACCTGCAACACAGACTCAGGATCAAGTGTCCGGCATCTTGTGAAGGCCTCCTCCAGGTGAAGCATCTCCTCTATTTCCTTCCTTTAAAGGCCACATTTTCTCAAAGAGTGCAGAGTGTCTTATATCCTCTGATCATGCCCTTTCCCACCATTAATCCCTCAACTCATTGTATTATGGACTCAGTCCAGTCTTTCCACTGAAGCCACTATGCTGTGGACAGCAGTGACCTCATAATCTCCACATCCGGTGAACACACACACACTCCTTTTAATACATGTTTTATCTTACTACTTCACACTTTGAGTGCTTGAAGAATACATCTTCCATGATTTTTGTATTGCTAGAAGAACAATACAAGAGAAGAACACTAGCTCTTGAACACTCGCTAGAAGAACACTAGCTCTTCTCCTACCTTTTGGATCACACTTTCTCAACCTACTGAGCAGTCCTTAAAGTGTTGGTGTACCTTCCTATCCTATGCTTGCCCCTGTTCTCACTCCATGTTCTCTACCTCCTGGGTTCTACTCTTCACTTAATCACTACCAGATGTATGTCTCATTTCAGCATATACTGTGAGCCATGCAAGGCCATGTGAAGATCTCTGCTGGGTGCCCATGAGCACGTCAGATGCATCCTGTCCTCCACAGGTATCATCTCGCTTCCCCTCCAAACTGGCTTTCTGCTTTCACTTCCTATAGCTGAGGGTATAAGTCACCCTAGACTCTACACTCAACTCTCCCCCACCTTCCTGTACAAGCATCTCATTAGTGATGGATCTGAAGTTGCTGAAATGTCTAGTCTCATGACCATCCAACACCTGACAGAGCTGGACTGGAGCCACATATAGCTCCACTCTTAGTCCAGCTCAAATTTCCTCCTGGGATTCCTTCATGTAACCTAGGCAGACACATATCAGCACCACCAGGAATTGGTGGGACTGGTTGAGGAATGGATTAAGGAGGGTATTCTCTGGTGAGGTTTTTAAAAAAATTTCCATTTAGGCTGCTTTACTTGACTGGTTATTTTGACTTTTAGGTGCTGGTGTGTATGTGTTTGTGTGTGTGTGTGTGTGTGTGTATTTCTAGTAAAATGCAATTCTAAACAGGAAGAGTAAGTTATTGTTAGTCGTTCATACTTTAGTGTGAATTAGTTTCCTTATAAAAGAATATGACAGGGAGTACAGGAAGAAAGCCTGAATGCCTTAGGTGGTAGCTCAATGGAGACCAAAGAGCACTCCCAGGCACAGAACCTGGTAGCTAGAACATTTGAGTCAAACTCTGCCAATCTCCCAATTTTACCCCAGCCTTGGTGTGCAGTGTTCACTAGTTTCAAATTACAGGAAGCTGCTTATTGCTTCACATCTATCTCAGGGCTGACCTATCTGTGCCTTGTTCATTCTGACTGCTCCTCTTGTGGAGATTTGAAAATTTAAAATAGAATTATCTGATCTATAAACATAAGCTACATTCTCTCTCTCTCCCTTTCTCCTTCCCTCGCTCCCTCCCTCTCCCTCTCTCTCTCTTTTGCTTTGTTGCTTGCTTTCACTTAGCTAGAATGTAATTAAATTTGAATTGTGGCCAAAACCGATTTGTGAGACAAGCATTTGGTTAGTGATATTGAGCCAACCAGGTGAAAAAAACCTCAGCAAAACTTCAAAAAGGCCAATAATCACATTGTGATTGAAATTCAGTCCCTCTCTTCTCATCTCTTCTCCTATTAACTCGGACAAGAGCCGGAATCCCTCTTGGGACCTGGGCTCATCGTCTTTCACAGATGGGTCCAGGTGTGTATGTACACACAGCAGAGAGGGGAGGGCTCCAGACTCCTCTGACAAGAGTTGGAGGCCTCTAATTTGACTGGCAGATTTCAAGAGAGTAGAATGGAACTAGAGCTAGCAGAAGGGGTTGGGGTAGAGACGATGTTGGGAGAAGACAGAGGAGCAGGAATGAAGTGGTCAGATGGTTGGGGCATCAAGTTCTAGAATCTGAGACTAGACTATGAGAAGAAAAATCAGATTATGACTCAGAGAGAAGATCCTTGGGGATCACTCAACAAGGAATTCTTAAAGTTGGAAGTGACCCCAAATGGTATCTATTGCAGCATCTTTTCTCATTTCCTGATGTGGAAACAGAGGCCAGGAAGGGAATGAACTTACCCAAGGTCACCTAGTGGTATTCAATTAATCACCAGCAAATAGTGACTTGGTATGAGAGCTGAGAGCTCTCTGAGAGCTCTCCAGGGAAGTGACACCTGGGTGACAATGAACCTATCCCTCCCGGTGGCCTTCACCTTTCATTTCCTGTGATCAGAAACACACCTGCAATAGGTTAGCTGTGACTCTGGCTCTTCCTTTCTCAGCTCTTCCCAGGATCACTTCCAGGGAATTCACTAAAGGGAGCTGTCAGTGGGCAGGAGTGTGGTGTGTGTGTCTGTGTGTGTGTGTACATGTGTGTGCACATGCATGACCATGCACACAGGCTGGGCAAGCAGGAACCCACTGGCCATCTCTCATTACCTTTCAATACCATAGAGAAAGGATCTGTAGGGGGTTTGCTATTTGAGGTTCTTGGTATATGGCCAGCTCTTTGTGACTGCCCACTGTGGGCAAGTCAGGTGATGCTCTACTTCCTACCAATGGGCTTCTTGTAGGTCCTGGAAGGCAGGAATGATGCCAGTACTTCCCTCAGAACCCTGGCATTCCCAGTTGGCACAAAGGTTTTCTATATTCCCTTGTTTGATAGATATATGAATGAATAGAAGGAAGGAAGGAAGGAAGGAAGGAAGGAAGGAAGGAAAGAAGGAAGGAAGGAAGGAAAGAAGGGAGGAAGGAAAGAAGGGAGGAAGGAAAGAAGGGAGGAAGGAAAGAAGGGAGGAAGGAAGGAAGGAAGGAAAGAAGGGAGGAAGGAAAGAAGGGAGGAAGGGAGAGTGGATGGAAGGAAGGATGGGTGGATGGATAAACAATGAACAAATGGATAAAGAAACCGAAGTTCAGAAGAGTTAAATAACCTACCCAAGCTCACAGAAATAGTTTTGGAAAGAGTTGAGCCTCCCAGCCCAGTGTTCCACATGGCTTTGGAAGAGTTGAGAGAAGACCTTGAAACACAACAACAGACATGGGGATGGACCAGCTTCTTGGTGAAAGCCAGATAATGTCCTTACGTTAAGTTCCCTAGCACTTAACAGGGAGCATCAGACTCTAGTTTGGGTGCTGAAGTTAGGTGTTCAAGTCATATCTCCTTTTTGAATCCCAGCCTCCTTTGTAGAACAGGTCATATTTGACTGGATAGCATGCGAGGGCTGTTGGGCCCTGATACTTTAAAAAGCTGTCATTCTGATGCCAATGAATACCCAAGTCCCATTAATTCATTTAGTCAACAAATAATAATATCAATAATAAAAATAATAATTATGATTGTTGTATTTTTCCAGCTGGATGGGAGATGTTTGGCTGAGAAGCTCTTCCTCCCTGATGCTATTTGGGGAATTCAGGACTAAATATAGCCAGTGACAGGCATTCCAAACACCATCATCTCAAATTAGGAAACACATTTGCACCTCCTATCAACAGTGCTATGGCAGACACTCTGACGAGGCTGGCAAAGATGTAAGAAGGCTGTTTCCTCCCATAAAAATTCTATGTCTGCCTCCTGGAAAAAATGGTGCAGAGATCCTGAGAAAGGAGCTGATAATGGGGCCAGAGGGGCATGGAGCCATGGGTGAGAACTGACCCCATATTCAGGAGGCCTGGAGCATATAATCACTACTATTTATTGAGCACCTACTATGTGCCAGACTCTAAGCAACTTACTAATTACTGAATAATTTCCTTAAGTTACTTCTAGTCTTCATGGCAATGAAAAATAATCACTCAAGGCCACAAAGCCACGAGTGACAGAAGCCAGCTAAGCCTCTACAGCTGTCTCAACCCCAGTTTCATGTCATTCGCAATATTGTGCTACACTCCTTCTCTCCTTCCAGGAAGGCTAGTGGCACTTTCCATGTTTCTGACCCTGTGTTAAGTACACAAAGGTAAATAATAGACAGCTGTTGCCCTTGAAGACCTCTCGGTCAATGCTCAACTGACGACATCAGCTATAATCAAAATATGGTATGACACAATGATAGTGATTAATATGGGGTGATGTAGGAGCATAGACTAGGGTGGCATGAGACCCTTCAGAAGGCAAGCAAGGTTTAAGTTAAGATATCAGCAGTGACAAGCCTTTGACAGGCCATGGAGGCATGAGCTGGCTGTCGGGCAGGAGAATCAGGACAAGCACAACCACAAAACCCTGAGATTCAGGAGCAGCCACTGTGCAGTGTGGGGTCTTGGCCCATCTGCGTCACTGCATCTCTATTCCAACATTAAGTGGCACTACTAGTGAACCAAAGGAGAAGAACCATTTTTGAGGGACCCCAAATCCAGAACTTCTTTCCTTCCTGCTTTGCAAAATGAGGTAAGCATGGAGTCTTCTCCCTGGGAACCTCAAAGCCCAGGTGGAGAAGCCCCAGGTGGTGACCTGGGTCCAGAGTAACCTGATAGCCCTGCCCCCTCTGCTTGGCCTCCAGGCAACTTCACAGCCCTGGCACATGAGCTCTACAGTGTCTCCAGGGAACTGAAGCTTTTCCCATTGAAACTGACCACTGCCTGTGGCTCTTGATGCCTCCCCCCTGGAAGAAGGCACTGGGGAGATGACTGCCAGTATCTCACTGTGTGGCATCAATTCCTTCCTTCTCTCTCTGCCTCCACCACCACCATCGTCCTGTGTCCTCCTTCCTGGCCTCCAGGGTGCCTCTTCCGTTCTTCCTCACCCCATGGCCTCCATCGAGTCTTCCCTCTTTGGCCTGGCCCTGCCCACCGCTCCCTGCCACCTCCTCTCTAGGCTTCCTCATCACCCTCTCTCTCCAGCCTCTGCTTCATCATGTCAGAAAATAAAAACAAGGCGCTTTTTATGTTTTGTTTCTAAACCCAAGCCAATAAAATGCTGCTTGCATTTGAGAAGAAGTAATAACTCAGGCTTTAGGGGAAGCGCAGCTCACATCTGTAGTCCTCGTGGGGTACTGTGGGGGCTGGTACCACCCATGTGACAAGGCCAGTCCCAGAGCAGCCACCAGGGATGTGGACTCAGAAAATAGTCACCTGGGGAGCAGAAGCAGCAGGCTGACAGGCTGTCACCTGACTCCTGACATGCCTGTCCCCTCCACTTGGAGGGGTGTGTCCCACCCCTTGATCAGCACCCTCATCTCCATCACCTAAACATAAGAGGCTTTAAAAAGCCTGTGTCCCTCAAGGGTAGCTTTGGTGATAGGGCCAGGCCAGTCACACCTCTAACCCATCCTAGTTGTGTCAAGTTGCAGTGAGCAGAGATATCCCAGTCAGAGGCGTAGACCGAGATCTTGACTTCGGGGATTCACTGAGGATGGCAGACACATAGGCCATACTCTCACCAGGCTTCTAGTCTGATGGAAGCAACATAAGCCCCACCCTGGAGGAGTTCCCAAGTTAACAGGTGATACAACTCACCTCAATACCTGCATAATGCTGGAATAAAAAGAGAACTGGCCAGGCTAGGTGACACATACTTCCAATCTCAGGAACTCAGGAGGCTGAGGTAGGAGGATCTCAATTTTGAGGCCAGCCTCTGCAACTTAGTGAGATCCTGTCTCAAAATAAAAGATAAAAAGGGCTGAGGATGTAGCTCAGTGGTAACATAGCCCTGGGTTCAATCCCTGGTAACAAGAGACAGAGGGGGTGGGGAAGGAGTAGGGAAGGGAGAGAACACGGTCTTTGGGGCTAGAGGTCTTGCTGATTAGAAATAAATCCCAGCTCCAACCTTAACTGATATCTACATCTGCAAACTGGAGCTTCTTTTCCTAGCAACCTAGATCAAGGCCATAGAAAGCTTTATTAACTGTCACTCTCTTTAACTCACCAGTTGGCAGAACTATGGATCTTTTTCCTGTGACTCTTCTTGGCCCCGGCCTCTGTGGCCCTTTCTGTCAGCACTGCCTGCCCCACACATACACATTTACATTCTTATTTCAATCTCTGTCTCTCAGATTCTCTCTAGAATAACAATAAGGCACCTATTTATAGAGGGTCAGCTTCCAGCCAGGCACTATAGTAGTTGCTTAACAAAATCTCAATCTCCACCTCCACTGACTTAAATCCATTCTCCTTCTTAAAATATCCTGGGTTGATTGCCCCAGAGAACTTGCTCTTGCTTGCCCTTCTCCTGTTCAGCTCAGAGTGGCTGCTTGTGCCCCATTCCTGGAGGCTGAACGAACACCTAAAACCTGGCATTGCCCAGAACAATCAGCCAGCACAGTTGCTGTGAGCCTCTTATCCAGCTTAACATCCCACCTCTGAGGCCCAGAGTTCCCTTTGATTAGTTCATTTCTTGAGCCTTCTATTATGAAGGTTCAAAGCCATTTTCCAGATGGTGCTATTGGCACAGGGAAAGCCTGAGGTGCTGGTTCAAGGTCACTCACCACCCTGTACCAGGAAAGACAGTGTATCTGAGGTGGGTGCAAGGGGGGACAGGAGGTCAGGGTCCCCACCTGCCCAGTTGGCAAAGTGGGGAGGTGTGCATCTCAATGACCGTGCTCCCCCACTGCTGAGCCCCAGTCACCAGGCAAGCCTTGTAGCACCATCCAGGCTACTGCAGTGGTCAGAGTAGAAGCCAGGGAGGCGGGCCCTATGCGGGGCTGACGTGACTGTCACACTCCTGCCAGGGCCCCTGAGGAGCCTTGAGGCTGGCTGCCAAGCAATGAGAGCCTGATCTTTGAGGATGGCCAGAATGGAAGCCTCCCTTCTCTGAATGCCTGCCCAGAATGCAGAGTGACCCAGGCTTAGAAGGAACAGCGTCTTCTCAGATTCCTCTGCCGCAAAGCTGGCAGAGAGGGGAAGATGTGCCCTCCGCCACCAGCCCTTCCTCAGTCTTGGGGACACTCTAGTGTTGGGGAAAGGGAAGGTGTAGCTCCCAACTAGAGACGGAGACAAGTTTGCCCGCTGCTCACTCTAAAGCAAGCACCCACCATGCAGAGGACGTCACAGGGCTGAGAGCTTCTGTCGCACTGGTGTGCGGGAAGGTGAGCCTCTTCCCACATCCACGGTAGTCAGTATCTGTGCATCCTTCCTCCACTCGTTCACTCACAGCCTCCTGGAATAATCTCTCTCCCTGTGTTAGTTTCCACATGCTCTTGCCATTCTTTATTTTCTTTTTCTTTTTTTGGTACCAGGGACTGAACTCAGGGGCACTCGACCACTGAGCCACATCTCCAGCCCTATTTTGTGTTTTTATGTAGAGACAGGGTCTCACTGAGTTGCTTAGCACCTCACCATTGCTGAGGCTGGTTTTGAACTCGCGATTCTCCTGTCTCAGCCTCCCTAAGTGCAGGTTTTACAGGCATGTGCCACCGCGCCCAGCTTCTTGTGATTCTTAACTGGTCTAGGAGCTCGCCTTTCTAGGAAGCCTGCCTGGCAGAGGATTGTCCCTGAGCCTCCCTTACTCATTCCACCTTATTCCAGGTGAGACACAGCCATGTGTGAGTGAGAGTTGTCTTTCCAGTTCCAAAGGAATTGGAAGATGTACATCTTCTGGCCTGAGAAGGACAGAGCTCCTGAGCACAGGGCCTGAATATAGCTGAATGGGTGTGCCAGACCCTCAAATGTAACTGGGCATCCTTGTCACTACCTGGCATGATGGTAGCTGACATATTGTGATTTTTATTATAATGGTGTAATTTAAACTATGATGCTTGCACTAAAACAAAAAGCCCCTCAACTTCTCATTATTGAATTTGTGTGTGTGCGCGCGCGCATGCGCATATGTATATGTAAAATACCCAATGTGTATTTCTTTTAACTGGGTATTTACAAACCAGGTGGGGCGTAGAAAAAAATTCCTGCATTAATCTTCCAGGAAAGCAAAAAAGTAGCTCAGAGGTTCTGTAAGTTTTGGGGGAAAAGAAACAGAATAATTGGCAAATGTTGCTAAGAACCAATAATTAACGAATTTAGACTCAAGGTATTTCTTTCTTCAAAGAGTAATCATTTAAGTAACAAATGGGTTGATTACAATTATCAGCACGTGGAAGTGTTGACTGAGCCTGACCAGCAGCTGTGAAATGTAAACAGACATGTGGAAACATAATCACATTCCCGTTCCTGCCGAAGGCTTTAGTGGAGGCAGAATGGCCGTCACACCACGAATCGAAAAGATGAGCCTCTGGGTTATAAGTTTATATGCAGATTCTTTAATTAGTGCATATCATCTCTGTTCTTTGAGAGCATCTTTTGTTTCAGATCTTTTGCTTAGAAGCTACGCATGCTGGTATATACCATTATAAGCCCAAATTTTATTTCCTACAAATTATAGGCTATACACAAAAATTATTTCCAACAATACTTCTCTTATATTTCCCCAACATTTTATTATGAAGAATTTCAAACATTCTGAAAAGATAAAAGAACTTTTTTTTTTGGTGAACACCCATCTACTTATCTCTTACCTTCTAAATTAACATTTTAGCATGTCTGCTTTTTAATATCTAACCATTCTCTACCCTTCCATCTAGCTATCCACTAATATAGCTTATTTTTGATAGATTTCAAAGCATATTATAGACATCAGTGCAATTGACCTTTAAGTACCTCAGTATACATATCATTAACTAGACTTAAATATTTGCTTGAAGTTCTTTTCTAGGTGAAATTTACATTTAGTGAATGCATCAATCTCAAATACACCACTTGATGGGTCTTGATGAGCGCATGCAGCTGCACAGCACAAACCCCCAGAAGGTCCCCTTGTGTCTCAGCCAATCCCCTCGCCACTACCACCCCCAAAGTAACTGCTGTTCTGATGTTTTTTCCACAGAATAGTTTGCCAGTTCTAGAATTTGATATAAATAGAAGCATGCAACTTCTACTCTTTAGCATAAGGCTTCTTTCACTGAGCATATTTCTGAACTTCATGCAGATCGCGTTGAATCGGTAATTTGTTCCTTTTGACGACTGAGTCGTAGTTCACCGAATGAATATATCACAGTTTCATTACCAGTTCTCCTGCTGATGCAACCCTAGGCTATTTTCAGTTTTGGGCAGCTGGAAATAAAACTGACATGAACATTCTGTACAACTCATGTGGGGGACATAGGCTTTTATTTCATTTGGATAAATATCCAGAAACAAAATGACTAGATCATAGATTAGAGGTAGGTTGAGTTTTGTAACAAACTGCCAGAATTTTCCAAGGTGATGGGGTTGTTTTACATTCCCACCTGCAATCTAGGTGCTGTGGTTTCCGTTCGACATTCTCACCAACATCAGTGCTCTCAGTCTGTGTGATTTGAGTCGTGTGAATGGGTGGGGAACAGAATATCAGTGTAGCCTTAATTTACATTTCCCTGGTAACTAGCAATGTTGAGCATCATTTTTTTGTGTGATTATGGGCCATTCATTTTTCTTCCTCTCAAAGTATCTGTCCAAACCTTTTGCCTGTTTTTATTGGATTGTTCATCTTTTTATTATTGAGTTGTAGGAGTGATATGCACATTCTGGATACTTGTCTTTGGTCACATGTATGTTTTGCAAATATTTCTTCCAGTCGATGACTGCCTATTAACTTTCTCAATAATGCCATTTGATGATCAGGATTTTTTGCTTTTTAGGAACTCTGGTTTAACAATCATTTATATTATGGTTGTCTTGCCTAATCCTGTCTAGGAAACTCTTGCAACCCCAAGACACAAAGATAATCTTCCATAGTTTCTTCTTAAAGATTTCTAGGTTGTGATCCATCTCTAATTAATTTGTTTTGTGTAAGGGCCAGGGTTCCCCTTTTCTGTGTTACTATTCAGATTTTCCCGCACCATTTACTGAAAAGACTTCCCTTTCTCCTTTATACTGATTTGATGCCTTTGGTGAAAGTGGAATATGGCTAGATTTGTGTCTATTTCTGGACTCTCTGTTCTGTTCTATTGATTTATTTGTTGATCTGTATGTCAGCCCAAACTGTTTGGATTAATGTAGATTTTATAACATGTCTTTGAGACAAGTAGTCTAAGCTCCTTTTTAAAAAAAGATTGCTTTGGATATTTTAAGTTCTTTGCATTTCCATATAAAATGCATTGAAAATGAACATATCAATTTCTATGAAAAATTTCTTTGGGGTTTGTGATTGGCATGGTAATGAATTTGTGGAGAGAAACTAATTCAGGGGAGACTTGGTATCATAACAATTGTGAGTCTTCAACTCATCTCTCCAGTTGTTTAGATCTTCATTACTTTTCCTCAACATGTTTGTTTTTTAGTCTTGCTTTTATTTTCTTAAATTTATTCCTAAGTATTTGATGATTTGTTGTTATTGTAAATGCAATTTTACAATTGCTGTTACTGGTAGATAGATACATAGTAGATTGTAGTGTTTGACTTTATATACTGGAATTTTTCTAAATCCATTTATTAGTTCTAGTGCTTGTTTTGTAGAACAACTTCTAATTCCTTGCCCTTGTTTGTGGAAACAACCATGTCACCCATACATATTGTGTTATATCTTCCTTTCCACTTTCCATGCCTTTCTTGCTTTACTGCACTGCCCATCGGGTCTAGTACGTTGTGGTATTCAAGTGGTGAGAGATGACATTCCGGCCTTGCTCTCCATCTGAAAGGTATTGGGATATAATTCTCCATGGATTGCTCCCATTTTTCTTCTCCCTAAGAGAAATACTTCCAAGCAGAAGTACTGTTGTCCTGTTGTTCTGGACTATCTTCTTAAGAATGTTTGTACAGCAAAAAGACTAGGCAGGAGAGACAGTGTCTGCCTATGGAGAGGAGGCAGTTTTGTTTGCAATCCAGGATGGTTCCTTCAGGGCAATAGCTTGGGCAGATTTGCTTTAGCCTCTTATAATTGATCAAGGTTCCTCAGCTGTGGTGTAAACCCACTGCATGTGGAGAATCCATTTAGGCCTGGTGGGACTTGATGGGTGAGGATAACTAATAAGATCATGAAGCTCATGCTGTGAGTAATTAATCCTTTGTCTCTGACACCAGAGTCTTATGGCTTCTGTCAGTGCCTGTGGACTGAGTCATGGGCATAGCGTAATTTGTATGCTGAATCATAATTCCCATGTTGGTTTAGGTATATGTTAATCTCCAGTGTAACTGTATTTTGGATATAGGACCTAAAGGAAATGATTAAAGTTAAATGTGGGAGGTCACAGTGTAGAGCCCCGATTCCAATAGCATTAATGTCCTTACAATAAGAGATGCCCAAGAGCATATCACCCCCATCCCCCAGCAAGCACAGAGAGAAAGTGATGTGGAGGCAGAGCTGCTCTCTGAAAGCCAGGAAGAGAGCCCTCATCAGAAACTGAACTCTCCTGGAAACTTGATCTTGGTTTCCAGCCTCCAAAGCTATGAGGCAGTAAATTTTTGTCGTGTGAGCCACACTCTCTGGTATTTTGCTGTGGCAGTCTGAGCAGACTCATTAGCATCCATGAACCAGTAAGTAGGCTTGTTGCTTTGCAATTAGGGTGAAATCTTAGACCCTTCACATTTCTTGACAAGAAGGAAAAGATTAAGTCTCTCACCGTTAAGCATGATGTTTGCTGTGAGATTCTTGTAAATACTTTTAGACAAATTGAGGAAGTTCCTTTCTATTATTAATTTGCTAAAATTTTGTACTATTATTTGCACTTTGGCCAAATGTTTTGTCTGCATCTGTTGATATGATCATTTTTCCCCTTTATTCTATTACTTTAGTGAATTATGTTAATTTATTTTTGAATGTTAAATCAATCTGGCATTACTGAAACAAACCTTATTTAGTCATGAAGTAATATAAATATATAACAATCATATTTATGTAGTAATATATGTAATAATAATAATAATATATAACTATGTACTCATTTTGATAATATTTTGTTAAGGAGTCATATCTATATTCATGTAGGATATTGGTCTATGATTTTCATTTTTTATTTTTTATTTTTCTTCCACTTCTTTCCTCTTCTTTTTTGTTATTTTTAGTTATACATGATAGTAAAATGTGTTTTGACATGGAGTATAACTTCCCATTCTTGTGGTTGTACATGATGTGGAGTTACACTGGTCGTGTATTCATATGAGAACATAGGAAAGTTATGTCCAATTCATTCTCCTGCCTTTCCTATTCCTATCTCCCTCCCTTCCCTTCATTACCCTTTGTTTAATCCAGTGAACTTCCATTCTCCACCCCACCCTCCGTATTGTGTGTTAGTATCCTCATATCAGAGTGAACATCTGGCCCTTGGTGTTTTGGGGATTGGCTTATTTCACTTATCACAATGGTCTCCAGTTCCATCCATTTACTGGTAAATGCCATCATTTCATTGTTTATGGCTGAGTAATAAAGAAAGTGAAACAGCTTTTTATTTTTTATAAGTGAAACTTGTTTTATAAGGTTAGTACTATTCTAATACCAAAATCAGATAAAGAAATAAAAAAATGAAATGAAGCTTTTTATTTTTTGAGTTTGTATTAGTCAGCTCAGCTGCCATAACAAAATATCACAGACTGAGTGGTTGAAGCAATAGAGCTTTATTTTCTCACAATTTTGGAGGCTAGAATTTTGGCAGTAGGGTTCCAGAGAGGGTTCTTTTCCTGGCTTGCAGATGGCCACTTTCCCCTGTGTTCTCACATGAGCAGAGAGAGCCCTCTGGTGTCTGTTATAAGGGCACAAATCCTACCACCAGGGGCCCACCTTCAAGGCCTCATTTAAACTTAATTATCTCTGAAAGGCTCCATCTCCAAAGTCCATCTTACCGAGAGTTTAGGTTCAGCATATGATGAAGAGAGTCCTACACGTTTGATAGAGTTCACCAAAGAAATGACATGAGCATGGGATTTCCTTTATTTGAACAGTATTATGAATTTAAATTACTTCATAGATGTAGAACTATTAATGCTTTTCTAATTCTTGAATTAGAAAAGTTTTGAAATTTTGATTCTTTCAAGGAATTTGTCCGTTTAATCTAAGTTGTCAAGTTTATTGAAATAAAGTTATTTATAGTTCCTTCTTATCATTTTCAAGTTCTTAAGATCTGTAGTGATGTCCTCTTCTCATTCCTGATACTGGTAATTTGTGTCTTCTCCTATCTTCTCAAAGAGTGGCTGGAGGTTCATCAGTTCCGTTGTGGCTCATAATAGTAAGTTTTTTCAATTACTTATGTGACTTTGACTTCACTGATTTTTGCACTCATCTTGATTCTTTTCTTCCTTTTACTTAACTTTGGGTCTGCTTTGCTCTTCATTTTCTAGATTCTTAAAGTGGAACCTTAAATAATTAATTTTAGATATTTCTTCTTTTCTAATATAAACCATTAAAGCTGTAAATTCCCTCTAAGTACTGCTTTAGCCACAGATTTCTGATGTGGTGTGTTTTTTAACCTCATCAAATTAATCAGAAAAATGACAAGTGACTGTCACGTATTGAGAAGCATCTTTTAAGTTCTTTGATTCATGCTTCTTTAGAAAAATGTTATTTTCTAAATATTTGTGGTTTCATAGAATTATTGACTTCTAATTTTATTTTGTAGTGGCCAGAAAGCATACTCTATATCATTATCACCTTTTATGTTTATTGAGCCTGTCATATGGCTCAGCGTATGGTCTATCTCGTACAACATATCGTGCACGCTTGAAAAAAATGCTATATTTGTTGAATATAGTTTTCTATAAAAATCAGTTAGGTCAAGGTGGTTGCCATTTGTTATTCAGATCTTGACTGAACACAATTTTTGCTTCTGATTTCCCTTTCCTAGACTGGGGATTAAAACAGACATAAAAGTGAGGGTTTCTGTAAGCTTTTTTAAAAACGTAGGTAAAAATATGTAATACTGAAAAACGCCTGTGACCTATCCTGGGTGCCCACCATCCCCCATTTCTCCCTGAGGTCTGATACCAGCTGGAGGAACTGAATGGACAGGCAGACAGAGATCCAAATAAGGAGGACATGTTCACCAGTTCACTCGTCCTTGTCCTGCTTCCTCACCCCCATCTGCTGATCCTCGCTTTGTTCCAGGGTTCAGAATTGGATCTTATGAACTTTGACAAGTGATATTATCTTATCTCTTGAATGTCTTGGAAAATATCTTAGCAGAGTATCAGAGGGGTTGTTAGGAGCCTGGGGCCAGGGAAGCCTCAGCTCTGTGTGTCACACAATAGGTGGAGGAAACAGGTGCCCTGGGAGGCTCCATGTCCATATCTTTTTTCCACAACAGGCATCACAAATTACCACAGCATTTAATTCTTTTCAGAACCTGTGGGAGAGAATGCTGGGGGTCCCCCAGTAGCCATTTCTCCACTTCTTTTAAAAATGTATCTGCCACACTATCTGGACACGTGGCTACCCACACAATGACTACACTTCTCAGCCTTTATTGCAGGAAGGTGTGTTCGTGTGACTGAGGTCTTCCCCATGGGATGTGAAAAGCAGTGACATGGGCAGCTTTTATGGTACATCCTAAAGTGAAGGGACATGCTCTCCCTGGCCCTCTCCACTGGCTGCAGTGCAGATAAGATATCAGTGAGCCATTATTTGGAGCATCAAAACAGAGCAGGATGGAATCCCCAGCAACCTCAAGGAGAGACAGACATGAAGCGATTCTACCTGTTCTGGGTAACCCAAGATTTTTAACTGAGAATAATTAGAATAAGATATATCCCATGCTTGTAAAACTATGTCAAAATGGATTCTACTATCATGGATAACTACAAATAATCAATAAAATTTTAAAAAGACAAACATTCATTTTTATTTAATGCCTTCTGGGGTCTTTTGGTTACAGAAGTCTAACCTGAATTCTGATTGACTAAATCCTTCCAACACTGAGACCTGGAATGCCAGTGGAATGGTATTTGAGTTGATGGTATGTTCATCATCTTGATCTAGGCTTTTAGAGCCAGGTGGGTAGATTGTCATCTGTATGAGGCCAGGCAATATGTACCCAGTATGTCCCCCAGAGTGTATCTCTCTGTGTTTCTTCTCAAATCCAGGTGACTGTCAGGAGGTCTTCGAGATGAGGAGGAAGAGATGCCTCAGCATTCTCAGGGTAGCAGGAAAGCTCTTGAGCTTGTTTCAGAGCTGAGCACGTACCTGGACAGCAAAGGTGCTCAAAGACAGGAGAGCGGGTTAGAGTTGTTCAGAAGGTGCTGGCTAGTGGGGAAATCATGTGGACTGGGAAACCTGGGCAGGGAGCACACCTGCTATGGTTTGGGTGTGATATGTTCAGTGTGGCAGGGTTAAGGTTGTGGAACTTTCAAGAGGCAGAGCCTACTGAAAGTAATTTGGTTATTATATCACCACCCTTAGGAGGCATTGATGTTGTTCTTGAGGGATGAGTTAGTTCTGTGAGAGCAGGCTATAGAATGAGGCTATCTCACACACTTGTCCCCTTTTGCACATGGCCATTTCTCTTCCTGCTTCTCCACTACATGATATAGCCAGTGGGACCTTCTTCAGGACTCAGCCACCATACTTTTGAACCAATAGATCGGTAAGTGAAATAAACTTCTTTATAAATTACCCAGCCTTGGATGTTTTATTGTAGCATCTCAAAACAGACCAAGATAGCACAGGGAGCAGAACCAGTAGGCTGCAGTCAGTCCTGACTCTCTCCAACACAGATCAGAGACTAGACAGGTGTGGGAGACCTGCCCACTCTCTGTCTCTGACTCTGAGGTCCTCAGCCTGCCACACAGAATCACCTGAGACCAATGGAATCTCTTCAGGGGAAGCCAATCAGGAGATGGCGGAAAGTTCCTTAGGTCGTTCCAATGTGTAGCTTTGGCATGACTCCAGATTTACCCACTGACTAGCTCTTCTGAATGGGCCAAGTCTTACTTTCCTCACTGACAAAAGGGGATACCTGTTAGGGATTATAGTAAGTCCCCACAAAAGATTCTTTAGTCTTAACCCTCAACACGTTTGAGTGCGAGATTTGGAAATAAATTATTTGCTGATGTAATGAAGTTAAGATGAGATCATTGGAGTAGACCTTAACAAATGTCCTTAAAAAAAGGGACATCAGGACACAGACTTAGAAAGGGAGATCACCATGGGAAGATTGAGGTTATTCTGTCACAACTCAAGGAACATCCACAAGAGGCCTGGAATTGATCCTTCCCTGGAGTCTTCAGAGGGAGCAGAGCCCTGCCAACACCTTGATCTTGGACTCTCAGCCTCCAGAATAGGGAGAGCCTTTGGTTTAAGACGCCCAATTGTCAGTACATTATTAGGACAACTTTAGCTTACTGATCAACACAACACTTTAAGGGGTTTTTCTGGAACTTGGTAAAGCTCTGATGTAACATCTGCACTTAATACATGGTGACAATACTATTTTACTTTTCTGAGTCTTTGTTATTTTATACAATGTAGCCATGTGGCCAAGGACAAGTATATCTCTGTATGCCTCAATTTTTTCTTACCTATATGTGAGGGTCTTGTTGACAGTATTGTGAGAATAACATGAGGTCAGATGTGAAGCACTCCTAGAATAGAGCCCAGCACATCCTAAGTTCTCAATAAAGGTGATGATGATATAAAATGAGAAGGAAGGACCCAGTGATTCTCACCAAGACATTTCTAAATAAAAAACCACATTCAACAACTGCTTTTGAAGTAGTCAAATTAAAGAATCCTCTGATTTTTTTTCCACAGGTTGAAATCAGAGAAAAACAGGAGGAAAAAAACACAGATTGTTCAGGAAGAAGTCCAGAGAAAAGTCCAGAGAGAGATGGCCATGCCTGGGAGCAGACTAGACCTTGGGGTCCTTCTTAGATTTGCAGCTGGTATAGATGCTGGCCAAGAACTGCAAGGAAGGCCTTTGGTATCCTGACTCTGGATCCTGCCCTTCATCTTGGAGCCTGCAATGCTGACTGGACTGGAGCCTGATCATTACAGTTAGCCCTGGGTGTCTCTTAGCATGGGGGACCATGGCCACAGACAAGTAGCCTTAGGAAGCCATCACTTCCGTTGGGACCCTCAACCTCTCAGGCAAGGCAAGGAGGGCAGGGGTTTGGTGATACACCACCCATATCCACTACACTTAACAACCCCAGGGGATGCAGGTGACAGTGCTGGTTATGGTGAAGGTGACAGGGACAACATCTGGGTTTTGCTGTGATTTGAGGCAGATCCTAGCCCATGCTAAGCTTAGGAAGCTGGGAGGATAAATCTGCCCTGTTTTATTGATGCCTCCGACTCGTCCTCTCCGAGAAATCTGATTATCTGGGCCAGGCTGGCAGACGTCAAAGTGAAATATTTGCTTCCAGGTCCCCACTTGAGAGGTGTGGCTGGGGCTGGCTTCTGCCTTCCTGTCAACAAACCATCATTAATCCCCCTCTCTTACAGTCAATATCTGATGTCACTTTTCCTGGTTTATGTGGCTCGGTGACCTTCCCTTATTTTGTTCTTAATAAAGATGGTTCTGATGGGGCTCGTACTGCGGAGAGCCCTTTAATTCAGAGGGCATTAAATCAGAGAGGGCCCTTCTGGACAGCAGGCAGCTCCTGTGGTTGGCTCTGTGGGGCTCTGGCCTAGCCACCCTTACAGGATATTTCTCTGCCTATGATAGGTGCTTTCTTTTCTCTTGGCCAGGAATTTCTTACCTTCCCTTGATAAGTGTGCCTTTGGGAAAGTTCCAGCTTCACTGCTCCCAAGAGGCACCCTGTTATAACTCCTGTAGCTCTTGCTATACCTACACCTACATCACACAAACACACACACACACATGCACACATTGTTCACTTCCTGGTTCCACCAATTCCGTCTCAGCCAAAAGCAGCATCTTACCATAGTGGTGAAGCTACTAAAGTTCTCAACCCTGGTTATATATTAGTATCACCTGGGGAGCTTTAAAAAATACAGATGCCTAGAGAAAAACTTAGCAAGCACTTTACAAAAGAGGCCACCTACATGGCCAATAAACATGTCCAGGGGCTCAGCTGCACTAGGCATCAGGGGAATGCAGACTGGATCCAGTGCGATCCCTCTGCACACTGCACAGCTGGCTCAAACCAAGCTCGCAGGTGGCAGCAAGCCCTAGCTGGGTGTGGCATACACAGGGCTCTGACGCACCTTTAGCAGCAGAGCACATGGCACAATCATATCAGAAAACTAGGCATCCGTACCGAATATCCATATACCCCCTGGCTTAGTACTTTCCTAGTCCAAACTTACAGAAACACACCATCTCTCCACCAAAAGACAAGGTCAAGAGCGCTCACAGCAGAACTCTTCATAGTAACCCAACCTGGAGGCCATTCATGTTTCCATGAGTCAGAGGACTGATAAAGGGTGGCATCTTCCTGCAAAGAGATTCTAGAGGACAGCGGGGATCAGTGGCTGTACCCAGAGCACCATCAACCACCCTCATACACACAATGTCAAGTAAATGAAGCCATAGGCCAAAGATACAGACTTTTAAAATCCCATTTATCTAAAGACCAGAAACTGGTAAAACTAACCTCGGAGGTCAGAAGGTAGAACATGGACCAATTGTAGGGAGGGACTGAGAGAGGACAGCAGGTAGCCGAAGAGTCTATTTCTTATAGTGTGTGCTGGTTGTGGGGTGTGTTAGTTTGTGAACATTTATTGAGTGTGTACACTTAGGATTTGTACACTTTTCTGAAAGAATAATATATTTCCATAGTTTAAAAAAAAATCTGTACATAAACTCTACCTTCAAAGATTCTGATTCAATTAGCCTGGGCTTCTGCCCTGGCTTGGGTGTTTTTAAGTCCTTCCAGAAGGTTCTAATGTGCAACCAGGGAGTGGAGGTTTGGAGTCAGAGGCAGCAAGCTCAGAAGACTGGTTCTCCTACAAATTTGCATAAGTTACTGAGTTTCTCTGGCTCCTTTTGTCTTGGTTTGGTTTTGATTTCAATCTGGAAAAGAGGACAATAATTCAGTCCCTCCCGTGCTGGCCTATCATAAGGAAGGATGGGAAAGGAGCATGCAGAGTGCTCCCCACTGTGCCTGCTCCAGGGTGGCAGCAAACCGGGAACGGCCAGTCCAGGATGACCCTTCAGCTCGGAGAGGTTACTTCACTTCCAGCCCCACCTCAGGACATCTTCTGGGCCACCAGGGGTCCAGGAGCTCTGGACTGGGAGAAGCAAAGCCTAGATTCCAGGCTGGGACACAGAGATGAAGGCTGGACATGTCCCATCCCCTTTCAGGCCTCAGTTTCCCCCACGGTAACACAAAGGGTTGGACAAGAAGAGCCAATGTTCCTGGCTCTGACATTCAGTAGACACCATGATCCACCATGAGAAGCTGCTACAGCCATGGAGACCCACTTCCTCCATTTGTGTCTTCCTCCCCACCCCCACCTGGGAGTAGGCAGTAATGTACATTAAGAACCATATTGATTGACAAAATAGAATCACAACAGTTCCTCTGGCCTCTGAGGACCCCATGCTATGTGGAAGCCAAACAGTATCTACTCAAATTCCATCAATTTTATAAGTCAAACTTCCCACCAGTACTTGCTCAAACCTTGCACATGAAAAAACAGAAAGCAGAGGAAGGTGGTCAGCTGTTCTCTTTGCCCAGGGTCCTCTCTCAGCCTTGGATGTTCCTGGCTCATTGCTCAAGCTAGATCTCAATGATCTTCAACTCTGGATTTGCTCTGCTTGTCAGGGTGAGGCAGGTGCTTCCCACCCACCATCCCCAACTACAGGTCAGGCACAGTACATAAGTAGAAAGCCTGGAGCCCCACAGGTTTAACTGAAATAATCTAATTCAATCAGGCATGCAGAAATGGAACTGGGGAAAGGCGTATGCAGATGTTGCAAAGCTATTCTGCCTTGAGAAAATGTCACCCCCTTAGCAGGGAATGGGGAAGAGGGCCAAGCTGGGAAGTTTGCTGCCCCCTCTGAGTTCACTGAGAATTCTGTTCCAATATTAGTCATCTGAACGTTTTAAGAATACGACAGCTCGGCTCCCAGATGGGGAAGTGGGGACAAATGGATGTGGGGGATGACTGCCAATCAGGCAATGGGACAGATGTCTGGGGAGGTGAGTTCTTCCTCATTTACCTTCTCCCAGGAAACGTGGGAGGTGGCTGAAAATTAGCACTCTGCCCCAGGCCTGGCCCCCAGGGTTGGGAAAGGCCTGGGTATGGAGATCCTGCCATTCTGTAGTGCCCATGCAGTGCATTTTTCCAGAAATTTCCATGAGCCACAGCAAACGTATTTACATAGTTTGTTGAAAGGAGGTGAAATGACAGTGCATGATTTCAGCTTCTGCAAATGCATTTCTATGAAAAGAGAAGGGAGCCTGCATTTCTATGGCCAGTGGAGCCCCCGCCCTTATCAGCTGTTGAGAACAAAATTTCGTCTGCCTTTAAATGCTATTGGAAGTTATTTATCAACCCCCAGAACTAAAAGTCTAAAAACAGAAGGGGGACATTATGAAGACCTGCATGTACTCCCAGGAAGTCAGAGAGTATTTGGCTTATATTTGATGCACACTCTTGTGAGAGAGAGATGAAGGGAGATGGGGTTCAGAGAGAGCAACACTCGAGAGTGACAGACACGGCAGGATGGAAAGGCAGATACACCCATAGCAGTAAGAGGTGAAGTCCAAGGATGAGAGGCACCTAGAAGCTGAGGAAGCAACATATTCCATGGCTACAGAACGAGCTATAAATACACAGTGGAGGACAGAGATACATTAAAACCACCGATCAACAAATGGCATTTCTTTTTAGTCATGTCTTCTCCAGCACTAGGGATCCCCTGTTTGCATCCCCTTCAGAGTTCAATATCCACAGCTTTCTCCTGCTCTGTCTTGTCCCAGACCTCTGACTCAACTGTCACACTGTCATGAGCAATTCTCCAGATCCTTGTGGAGTTCAGTGTCCACTTGTTTGTCTGAGATGGAGGCTTCTCTATCTGCATTCTATGTTTGGCAAGAGCAGAGACATATGGCTCCAGGGCCACCTATGGAAGGGCATCAGACTTGCAGAGCCAACTGTGGTCAGTTCCTGGGGACCAGAGGGCAGAAGCATGGTCCTCCATCAGTCACACAATCCTGCTGGATTTGGGAGAAGGCACACTGGCAGAATGACAGGTCCTAAGGGCGGAGCTGGACAAGCAAGCCAAGGTCAGAGAGGACGTGAAATATTCTGGCTGATTGCGGAGGAAGCTGGGGTAAGAGGAGAGCCACTTATGGACTGGAAGGAACAGAGAAGAACTGTTTGAACTGGATCCACAGTTGTGCCTGTGGAGCATGGCTCTGGGACTCTGGGGGAGGGACCCTTTGATATTTGGCATGACATCAAATACTTTTGCATCCATAGAGAACTTTGGACTGTAAATAACAGAATATCCAATTCAAACTATAGTTATTATCTACCTAGCAGAAGTCTAGAAGCAGACCATTTCAGAGTTAGTAGCTGGTCCCTAAGGTCAGCTCAGATTTGAGTGGAGCGTACACATGCCCTATATCTTGATGGAAGTACTGTGAAAGAATATGGAAAGCAAAAGGAAAAAACCAAAGCATGAAAATAGAAGAGTATTGTTTTAGACAACTGAATTGGGGGCTGGTTTGTTACACAACATTATTGTGATGGTGGCTGACTGCTACACTTTCAGAATCATACCATTTTAGCAGTTAGCTATTATTATAAGTTTGGCCTTGTCTGGGAGAATTAGAACTCTAGAAAGAAGGTGGCCTCCTTGCCCCTGTGGTTTCTGGCCTTCCCTTTCTTGCATCTTCTTTTCACCCACAACCACTCCATAGACTGAAGGAGCTACAGAAGTACCCTGCTCTCAGCTCCCATAACCTTTCTTGTCATGTTGATTTCTCTGTCATACCCACTGATTTTAGACTGATCATCACTGCCAAGGCTGCACAACACCTGGTGGGGCTTCTTCACTCAGTGCTTGCAAGCAGAACTTGACTGCTTATGAATTCCTAGTTATCCTTTTTCTTTCTTTTTAATCCTCCCCTCTGCTCTCTCTCTCTCTCTCTCTTTTTCTTTTGTATACACAGATTCTTAGCATCATTCTCAAGTCAAACCAGGGGCCAGTTCCTTTGCAAATCCCACGGCCAGTCAATTTGGTGAGTCCATGGGACATAATCTCCTGCCTTCTCTCTAGGTGGCTTTGACACTTTTAACCTTTATCTATCAGCCTTCTCAGGACGACTCTCCACTGCTTTTCCACCCTCCTCCCCATCCTTGGTGCTCATTGAGTGATCGGGCTTCTGGTTTCTATTCCTACTTAGGATAGAGTTTTCTGTCCTGGACTCCAGGAATCCCCTGCAGTCAATCAAAATGTGACTCTTAAGCTCTTGCCACATGCCATGCACCTGCTGGGACAAGAGTTGCTCAGAGTGCCAGACCTTGCCCGGGGGCTATGCACACATATTGAGGAGGGGTCTAGGCAAGAAAATAAACCTGAGCCATAAAGTATTATGCAGAGGTATTCCTAGAGCTCTCCCAAAGGATGTTTGCTAAGCACCTACTATGTGCAGAGTAATGTGCTGAACACAGGAGATACAGCAGTGCCCCCAAAGAGCTAGAGTGACTGCCTTACAGAGTTTTAGCAGAAGTTTTGTAGAACTCTTCCCTGAGTCCATGTGGGATTCAATAAGGAGAATTACATTTTCTTAGGGAACAGAAGTGTATGTCATGGGTGTGGTCAGTCTTCTTTATTCTCCTTCTGCCAGGCCATGCTGTGGCCCCTACTGGGAGCTCAGGCTCTTCTTCTGGCCCCCCAGAGACAGGTATTAAAGGCCCCACAGGAGCCAGTGATGCACAGGTCCTGGCTTCATCACCCAGAGGGGACAATCCTGAGGCCTGTTCTATGCAGTGGCTAAGAGGACCACAGCAGGATGGAGATGCACCTCTCCAGAGTGGCAGCTGCACATTAGCACAATATCAGTGGCTTCCTTCCCCTCCCATGACATTTTCCCCCACCCCCTGCTGGTGCTTCTAGGGCTCAATTCCAAAGTAAACTGTTCATATCCAAATATAGGTCTCAGGGTCTGCTTTGGAAGAAACCCAAAAGAAACAGACGGACAAGCAGGAGTGGTGGTTGTGACTGAGAGTTCACAATGCACTGGGAAGCTTAGGATGCTTAACTTTTGTTAAGCATTTGATTCTTGCATTCCCTCCGTGAGACAGGCACTGTCAGCATCCTCACTTGGAAAAAGAGGTAACAGGCAGTAGAGGGAAAGGGCATCAGGGAATCCTGTGCACACAATCCAGGCCCCCAACCCCAGTTCTGGTTCAGTCAGCTCTGGAGAGTGGAAAACTTCCTTCACTTCTAGGGCCTTAGTTTCCCCTCCTTTATGATGAGGATGGCGCTCCTGCCTGCCTTACCTCAGAGAACTGGGAAGCTCCTATGAAGTGAAGGACTGCAAGCTCCAAAAACACCAGGAGTGTGTGCCCATATGGGGAGATGAGCCTCAGTGTGAGGGGGAAGGCAGAGGAAGGCTTTGCTCTCCTGGCAAGCTCTGCTCCTGAGATCAGGATGCATCTAGGAGGGGTCACCTGCTCCTGCCTCTCCTCATCTCCAAGGAGCAATACTGAAGTGTGTCACCTTGGGCAGGTCTTCCTATCCACTGTTCCTCATTCTCTTCTCCAATAGAATTGTCCTGTGGTGCTTCTGCTGCTGTTTGTTTGCTTTGTTGTTTAATCTCCCCTGAGCCTGGGGCTCCCTGAGGAACAAGGACATGTCTCCTCTTTCCACCAGTTTCAACCATGGTTCTGAGCATTAAGCCTCAAGGTTTGGGATTTCTACAGCAGATCTAGGATTGGGGTGTGTGGAGGTTTGATCCTGACCTCAACTGTCAGGGAGCAGAAAGCCCTGGTGTTAATGAGGATGTCCTCATTCTGTTGGGTAACTTTTCACTGGACTTGTTTATAGGTGTCCACACTGGCAGAATTTACTGGCCATAGCATCTGCCACATTTAGGAATTTCTGTGCTGGAAGGGCTGGGGGAGAAGGAGAGAGGAGGGCACTTCAAGAAAGAGTATGAGCAAAACATACTCAAAGCTCCCAGACCTCACAAGAAGGTGTTGCATCAATCCATACTGTGTTGATGTTTTCTAAAGGAGATTTAGGTACTGGATAGCTCCTGGAGAATGGAACTCAATTCTGCTTGGAGGTCTGGCCTGACCCAAATCAGAAGTGGGAAAACATGTTTCTGGCTCTTCTTCTTGCCTCTCCATGTCCTCCTTCTTGCAGAGTCAAAGCTCCCTAACCTCCTCCATGCATTGCCTCTGACCAGCTGTTCTTTGTCCCTATCTACAGGTCCCTCTTTGAGGATAGACCCTTATTTATTCCTATCATCTCAGGCTGATGCTTAGTCCTCTAGCTGGTCCTCATCTTCCATAGTACTTTCCTTAGCTTAGATGGATATGGGGCTATAAACCTTCATGAGCACTTTCATATCCCAAACCTATTCTTAGCAGTGCACATACGTTAACTAATTTTCTCTCACAACATGAGGTGTAACTTGAGTTACATGCGGTGCTGTGACCTGAATGGCCATTTGTTCAGGTTGCCAAACCAGGCAAAGAGGGGATTGAGAAGACAAACAGACACACAAATAGAGAAAAAGCTGGGACCTGGTGGTTCAGCCAACCTCTGATGGGGGAAGACTGACCATGAACAAGTTCAGCACATTTTTTATATAGGTTTAAACATCAAAAGGATTTATTGTGAGAAAGTTTCTTCAAAGCAAGCAGAATCAAGGTCATGAGTATAAGCAGCCCGATTATGATTATCAGCTTGCACCCATAAATTTCTATCCCTGAGCAGCTGGCATCTGAACTTCAAGGACAAGAACTGAATAGCTCTGTGGTTGGCACAGAACCTCCTATTGAACAGGGTGTCATCGTAGCAACTGGGCTATCTTGATCAGCACCTTCACACCAAGCGTTCTCCAGAGAGACATTGCCTCTGTCACAGGACAGTTCAGGACCCATAATTCAGTTGTGGCTCTTGACAATGAGGTGTAACTAGTTATCAGCTTCATTTTACTGGTGAGTAGATTGAAGCACAAGGAGACTGAGTTTTCCGTAGTTACATTTTAGGGGAATATGTACCTTGAACCCAGGCCATGTGCTACCAATAGTGAATAATCTGCAGGACAAGGGGATTTAGGGTCTCTTCCTATAACTTTCCTAGTTCCCCTCACCACCCCATTCCCTGACCCTGAACCTCCTTTTCCTTTCCAAGTATCATCTCTCATACTATAGCCTTTCCTGGTTCGTGAGTGTGCCAACAGTGATGTGTGGTCCCTGCTAGCCTACAGGCTCCTAGAGGGCAATCATGGCAGCCCATCTTCTACCCCAATGCTTTATAGGTCCTGGTACAGAATATGTCGTGCAGGAGTTGCTCTGCACATGCCTGTAGAGTGTGTTAGCTTTTCATAGCTGTGACAAAAATACCCTATGATAACAACTTAGAGGGGGAAAGGTTTATTTGGGCTCATAGTTTCAGAAATTCAGCCCATGGTCAGCCAACTTAATTGCTCTGGGCCCAAGGGAGACAGAGCATCATGGTAGAAGGGCATGGTGCAGGAAAGCTGCTCACCTCAGAAATTGGTACCAGGAGTGGAGTTATTGCTGTGACTAACACTAATGTGGTTCAGAAGACTTTAGTTTGCAGGAAGAGTTCAGAAGATGAACTGAAAAGATGAATGGTTAAAGATGCAGATAAGAAAAGGCTTGGAATGTTGTAAGCAGAGATTAATGGGCAATTCTGATGGGAGCTTAGAAGATCAGAATGCTGAAAGAAATGTGGAAAGTAAAGACTGTGCTCATGAGGTTTCAGAGAAAGATAGGATCGCTATTGGAAATCAGACTAGAGGCCATTCATGTTACATTCTAGCAAAGAAGTTGTCTACATTTTTCACATATTCTAAGCCAGGCTTACTGTGAGAACTAGGACTGAAAAGCAGAGAGGAAAGATTTGAAAAAAGCAGTTTGACCAGAGAAGAAGCACACATGATATTGGGGCCAAGGCAGTTGTGGTTGCTGGAGAGATTGTCACCAATAAAGAGAAGCTAAGTAATTTGCACAAAGACAATAGAAAATAAATGCCTTGAGACATCTCAGGAATCACTAAGACCACACGTATTGTAGGCTCAAGGATGCACCAGTGCAAACTCGTTTAGGAGGGCACACAGTTTGCACAAGGATGCCTTAAAAGCTGTTTCCCCAGAACTCATTTCACCACATGCAGCCACCCAGACACTCAGAGGCCGCTGCAGCCATGGTCCGATAGGGGTCAGCTACTGTTTGATGGCAGAACTTGGTGCCTTCCACATGGTGCTGTTCTGCAGGATACTTGTGTTAAGGAGTCATGGAGGCTTCTATCAAGATTTCAAAGGAAGGCCTGGGAGGCCTGGCAAAGTGTAGCAAGGTTGAAATCCCTGCAGCAAGCACCCGAGGGGCAATGCGTGAAGCTGTGAGGATGCCAAGACTGCATTGGAGACACCCAACCCCTCAGATCAAGATATTCCAATAGCATGGAAACTCTGCCAAGGGAAACTACTGGCTATGGACAGAGCCAGCTTAAGAGAGAGGCTATGTGGGCTGCAACCAGCAGGGCCAGAGGGATGGGACTGCCTAAGCCCCTTTGGAGACCTCATTGTTCCATCATGTGCCCCAGATGCTGGACATGGAGCTATAGGATTTTTTTGCCCAGCTGGAGTTTAGTCTTGCTTTGCTCCCATACCTTCTTTCCCTGCTCCTAATCCTACCTATTGGAATGGAAATGTTTATTCTATGCCATTATATATTGAATGTATATAACTTGCCCTTGAATCTCAGAGGAGACTTTGGACTTAGACTTTTGGGCAATGGTAAAACTGTTAAGACTACAGGGTCACTCCATCTATGTATAATTAATCAAAATACATTCCACTATCATGTATATCTAAGTAGAATAAATAAATGAATAAAATTTTTTTAAAAAGACTACAGGGACAATTGGAGATAGACTGAATAAATTTTGCATTGTGAGGTGGACATGAGCTCCTGGGGTCCAGGGTGGGATGTTATGGTTTGGATATGAGATGTCCCCCCAAAATTCCTGTATTAACAAAGAAGGTGAACTGATTAGATTATGATAGATGTAACCAATCAGTGGATTCATAATTTGAAAGGATTACTGGGTGGTAACTGCAGGAGAGGGACATGGCTGGGGGATGTGGGTTATGGGGCGGATTATGGTTTTTGTCCTTGGTTCCTCCCACTCTCTCTCTCTCTTTCTCTCTCTCTCTTTCTGCTTCCTGGCTACCATGAGCCATCCTCTGGTCGTGATGCACCCCCTCATTGCTCTGAGGACCCAGAGCAATGGAGCCAGCTGACCATGGGCTGAACCTCTGAAACTCTGAGCCCCAAATATCCTTTTCCCCCTCAAAATAGTTCTTGTCAAGTATTTTGGACCCAGTGACAAAAAGCTGAGTAACACATGGGATAAATGAAGGAGTGACTCAGGGAGTGGTCACCCACATGCTGGCCTCTGCTATTTAAACAGTTTTTTCCAGCCACATCAGTGAGGCCCCAGACTCTGTCTGGGCAGATTGTGTGTGTCTAAGCATGTGTGTATTTGTCTGTGTGTGCTTATCTGTGTGTCTGTGAAAATGCATATTTATGTGTGGAAGTTTGTGTGTATGGGTACATGTGTGAGTATCTGTGTGTTCGAGCATGTGTATGTATATTTGTGCATGTGTCTCTGAGCATGTGTGCATATGTGCCTGTGTGTCTCTGTGTGCATGCATGTGTGGACATGAGTCTGTGCATGTGCATGCATGTGCATGTGTGTCTGTTGGTGTGCATGTGCATGTGCATGTGTTTTGGCCTGAAGCTGTCAGGCAGTTTAGGCTGGCTGGGCTGTGAGCGGCCTGAGTCCTTCAGCAGCCTACTCATGCCTGACAGATTGATTAGGGGAGAAAGTTGCTGGGTCTCTATTGCAGCAGATAGGATGAGTGTGTCACCACTTAACCTCTCCCATCTCACAGGAAGGAAAAGGATGCAGGCTGCACAGAGGAGGTGCTGGGCATGGAAGGCGAGCAGGAGGTCTGCAAGGAGACCGGAAGAGCAGCAGCACCATGAGTGAGGTGGATGAACCAGAGGAGGGGAGCAGGAGGCTGGGAGATGAGGGTGGATATGGAGCTGGTCACAGCTGCTGCTGAAGCAGTTGTCCAGTTGGCTGCACTGGATCCAGTAGCCCTGTCCCTGGGTGGAAGGGGCAGGACAGCCACACACACACACACACACACACACACACACACACACACACACACAGCCAGGCAGACCCTGAATCCTGGTGCTGCACCAGTCAGGAGGGGAGGAAAATGACCTGGAAATGTCCAGAGGTCTTCAGAAGGGAGGGCCAGGCTGTGGGCTCCCCCTCATGGCGCTGAATGATCACAGCCCTCAGCTGGGGGAGAGGAGCTCTCAACTCAAAGCTGCAGTGGCCCTGGACAGCATGACCACCCTCCCCATGTCACTAGGGGAGGGAAGAAATTGGATGCTCCCCCCGGCTCATTCACCTACCAGCAGTGGCCTGCGTAGGCCAGGCGTGGTGGAGCACGTCTATAATCCCAGTGGCTCAGGAGGCTGAGACAGGAGAATCGCGAGTTCAAAACCATCCTTAGCCATGGCGAGGCGCTAAGCAACTCAGTGAGACCCTGTCTCTACATAAAATACAAAATAGGGCTGGGGATGTGGCTCAGTGGTCGAGTGCCCTGAGTTCAATCCCTGGTAACAACAACAAAAAAATAAACCTCTGTGTATATAATACAATCTCAAATGCTTAGCTCTGGAGTACTCAGGCGGGTAACAATCTAGACAGATCCAACCCGATGGTAACAATCGTTGTCATGGGGGAAGAGGAGTTGGAAATTTTTTATTTATATTTTCTGCCTTCTCTCTGTTTTATAATCAGAACAATAGCTGTCCCTCTCCTAAAAGTAAAATGCCAGGTTTTAAATACATGCAGTTTCCCAATTTGGTAAATACAATACATACAGCCAAATGACTGAAAAAAGAAAAATTTTAAAAAATGGTGGAAGAATGGCTACGTTTTAAAACTATTACTGAATTTTTTGTCTTTTCTTTTACCTGCTCACTCAAAATTAGCTGCATCCCCTAAGCTGGGGGTTCCAGGGTGGGTGTGGTGGGGAAAGGAGAGCTCTATTCCAAACCAGTAATGCCTGCCTTTTTCCTGAGCCTCCTCACCCCACCAGGAGACACCCTGAGAAAGGAAGGTGACAGTGCTCTGCTGTGAGCTCTGGGTCTGAGGCCCTGGGAGTGACAGAGCACCGCATCAGCTCTGCTGCTGGTGGCGGACTCTGCCCTTCCCTCTGTGCCTCGGCTTGAATCCCAGTGCGTACCCTCCTCCCAGAGGCCCTGTGTGCAGGCTGGTGCAGTGCCCTTGATAGGTGCCAGGTAGGTCTCAATGGGGCACCGCTGGCGCCTGCATTAGGAGGTGTCAACATTTCTGTCCCCAGGGGACTGGCTGCTTAGAAAGGCCCAGACATGAGGACCTCCATAGGCTCCTCCCCACACCTCCAAACCCTCGACCACACGGAGGCTGTTCCTCCTCGACTGGGCCCCCCACCCCAGCCCCGGAAGCCAACTGCAATGACTTCATTTCCTTTCCTGATGACTTAGGAAAGGGCAGCTGCTGTGGCTGGGCAGAGCTCACCCCCAGAATTCGCACAAGTCCTGACCCTGTGCATGCTCGCAATGTGGTCTCATCAGTTATGTTGCAGTCCTTTTTCGCGGGCGAAGTTCAATGTGACTGCTATCCTTAGAGAAAGGGAGACAGAGACACAGACGCAGATGTGCACAGAGGGAGGGTCATGTGAAGGGACAGAGAAGAAGCCAATATGAAGACTGGAACTTCACTGCCATGAGCCAGGGAACAGTGGGGGCTGTAAAGATGGAGAAGGCAAGAAGTGTCCCTCCCCTCGACAATCCAGAAGAAGCACAGCCTTGCTGAAGTCTCCATGTCAGACTGCTAGCCTCCAGACTGTGAGGTGATAAATTTCTGTTGATCTTGTGCTACTTTGTTATGGCCACCCTGGGAAATGAATAAGGCATGTGATTAGCCCTAGGAAACTAACACAGCATGTAATACCATTCTGGTCAATAATATTAGAGACAAAGTCCACTGGGGAAATGTTTCCCACTAATAGAAGGAGACTCAAAAGGAACAATAATCTATCAGGTGATGGTATTGTTGTGTCTGCGCATGATGGTGGGAACTGTTGCAGCCATCTTGTGAGCATGAGACAAAGCAGATAGTATAAGCCTGAAAATAAAAGAATGGAAAGAATGTGAATCATTGATTATTAAAGAAGCAGTTAGCCCCATCACCACTTGGCCTTGGGATTCTGAGTTTGCTTTTCTATTTCTTAAATTCAAATATGCCTTCAATGACACAACATATGATATAGCCAATCAATCAACAGTCTCTCCGTCTAAGGCCAATGCTAGAAGCTAGCAACTATTGATGGCTTAGCTAAGTAGCCAAACCTCAGTGAATCAATATTAGGTCCATGAGTCAAAGCCCCAAGAGAGAGAAATCTAAGAAATACTGGATGCTTCTGTCTTCTCAGTCAATCTCAATTTTTCAGATATAGTCACAGAAATATGCCCAAGCACAGGCTGCCCAGGCATGGGGGTGGAGGACAGTGTTCATCTCATATGACAGGTCTCAGATCATGGTCTGAGGACCTCAGGGATGTGGAGGTCAAAATTACTTCCATAATAATTCTAAGATGTTAATTGTCTTTTTGCTGTCCTCTCTCACGAGCATGCAGTGGGATATTCCAGAGGCTGCCTGACATGTGATATCACAGCAGATTGCATGCAAAAACAGACATGAGAACCCAGCTGTCTTTTAATAGAGCCAGACATTAAAGAGAGTTTCAAAAACCTGAAACAAGTTTGCTCTCCTTGCAAATTTATTTTGTAAAATGCAGTTATTTTTCATAAAAATATCATTTGATTATTATGCCATGGGTTTGCCATGATTTAAAAATAAAAATAAAAAGATTTTCAGTAGATAAAAGTAGATGTAACTCAAATAAATAAAAGCTCTTTGGAACCTCAGTAATGTTTAACAGCATGAAGAAGTTCCTAGACCAAAAGGTTGTCCAACTGCTCACCCAGTGACAGAATGGTTGACTGAAAGCAAGAAGAAAGGGATGCTCATTTAGTTGGGACTGCAGGCAGGGGCACAAAAACCACATCAACTGATCATCCTGAGAGCCAACACCTGCAAGTGCCTATAATGGACTAGCTATTGTGCAGAGCATTCACACCTGTTAGGGTAGAGCATTCACACCTGTTAGGGCAGAGCATTCACACCTGTTAGGCAGAGCATTCACACCTGTTAGGGCAGAGCATTCACACCTGTTACTTTACAGAGTGTTCACACCTGTTCCCATGCATGATTCTTCCACCACACATTCACCTATTATCACCACTGCCATACCCATTTTGCAGGTGAGAAACACAGATCAAACAAAATAACTCCCTGTCTGAAGTCTCATAGCTACCAAGTGCTAAAATCAGGATTTGAATCTGACATCAAAACTGGTGTTCCTGAATCTGGTGTCTTTAGCCTCTACACTCTCATGGAGCCAAAACTTGAGATCCAATCCTTGCTGGTGTTTGAACTTCAGTGGATGCTCTAAGGTCTCTGGGCCCTAGTATCCTCATCTGTGAAACAGGCAGTGAAATATCCAGGTTGTGAGGAACAGCGGAAATAAAGGATAGAAGAGCAATTTGTAAACAGTGGAGTCGATGTGATTATTATCACTTCTGCCTTCCTGCTGGCACCTCTTATGTGGGAACCATTCTGGGGACTATTAACTGGCTGTTAACATTAAAAATCTGAGCCAACTCCCAGACTGGAACATGAGTGTCTATGCACAGACATACGTTTGGCTAGGTGGCCCAGGTGGTCTCCCTGCCTCCCCCACCCACACACACACCACCTTGGCAGCTTTTGTGAAGGGAGGGGCCGGCCCAGTGGGTTAACAAAGCACCAACATCTGCACAGCTAGAACAAGTACCAAGGACCCAGTTGCAGTGGCAAGTCAAAAGGCCATCCCTCCTCTTCCTCTCTGGACCACAGTCTATGGCAGTTGAGATGTGACAGTTCTTTTCTGAGTCTTTCTCTCTCAGCACAAAATTAAATAAACACCATTGCCAGGCACTATTCTGTGAGGCAAGTAAGAGTCTGAAATGATTATTAGATATTAATTATAGCAGAAGCACTAACTGAGATGTGCTTTAAAAATGCTAAGCAGCAGACAGAGGAGGGGGCTGGAGACAGAGCGCCTGGGACCTGCTGGGGGTCTTAGGCTTGGTCCCACTGAGGTGGTTCTGGGGCCCAGAAGACCATCATGCCAGCACCACCCCCAACACTAGCCAGTGTTGGTGCTGTGAAGCCATGTCCCCTCCCTGATCCTCGATTTCCTCCTCTGACCCTTGAGGGTTGACCCAGAGGATTCTGTAAGCCCTATGAGACAATGTCCCCTGTGGTCACCCTGCAGGGCCTATGTACCCAGAGCAGCAGTGGAGCAGGAATGGGTCACTGGAGGGGTGACTGGAGCTTTGCCAGGGGTGTGCCTGCCTTGAAGACTTTCTCGGTTTCCCAGAAACTCTTGTAAAGGGCTGAAAAGACTCCTGGGAAGTGCTCCTTGCTGTCCCCCTCTCCTGAATGTGAAGACTCGGCTTCATTTCTTTCAGAGGGGCACAGAGTCCTTCTCATGTTTGGGAGCAGTAAGAGCTTGGACCGGGGCTGCAGAAACCTCTTTAGGAACACTACAAAGCCGAGCAGGCCGGCCTCAGGTCAGGAACCCCATCAGCTGGAGTGGCTGGCCCTGAGGTAATGGTTCTGAGGTACCATTAACTGAGTGACTGCTATATGCCTTTCCAGCTCAGACTGTAAAGGGCGTGGAGAAGCTAGGCATGATTCTGGTATGAGTCTGGCCCACATGATGGGCACAAGCCAGCAGTGGATCAAGTTTGGCCAACAGGACTCTCAAAATCATATGGTGTGCTGGATCCTCTGATCAATTATGGCAGAAGCCTGCCCACCTCTAATATTAGGGAGTCCTGGAGCCCTGCAGGGCTGCAGTCTTTACAACCCATGCTCCTTCAGGTCTGCCTCCCTGTGCACTTGGCGCCTTCCCCCACCCTGGCATATCACAAGGCAGGTGCTGCAGCAGAGCCGGGAGGGTCAGCTGTTCAGACCTGGGCCATCCACCCCACCTGTCCAGGGCCAGGGGAACCAGCAGAGCTCCTGGTGAAGGCAGGGCAACAGAGACGAGGCAGATTGCACATTCCTCACTTGAAGAATCTTCTGGCAGGACAGCTGGTGCCCACTTGGAGAAAGGGGACAATAATTCTCCTCCAAGCCACACATCAAGAACTACTATGGGTAGATATTAGGGACAAAAGTATGCACACTTTTTCACAACTGGGAATGCACGTTTACCAATACAACAATGACGTCCACTTTTTACCAAAGGGAGGGAAACTACTGTGTGCCCCAGGTTGCTTGGTTGCTAAGCCACAGGGACAGTGGAAAGGGTGAGATGCCTTAACGACTCTTGATCACTGAGAGGGCAAAGGGAGCTTCCTTTGGTACCATTAACTGAGCACCTACTATGTGCCATTGTAACATGGTACCTCATTCACTTTGCATCACGACTATGTTATATTATTATTACTGTTCTTTATAGAAAGGAGGAACTGTAATCTGTCCAGATTCACAAGGCTAGTAGTAACTGGCCAGGTCAGAATTTGAACCCAGGTCCTTGGATTTCCATTCTAAAGATCTCTATGCCTTAGCAGCCTGCATATCTGGAATCACATAAGCCTGACCAGAATAAAAATGAGTAGGAATGAGTGTCTGGGTCTACACCATGTGAACACAACTCCTTTAGCTTCTCTATCCAAGCTGAAGAATTAGAGGAGACTTTTGTAATTCACAAAGATGGAAGAAAAAAACATACCCCTTCAGCCAGCCCCTTGTCACTCCCTGTGACGAATGTTCACGCTCTGGCTTCCTGAGTCACACACACCATTTAATAGTATAAACATTGATCCACATATTTCATGTTTATAGCCACTGCGTCCAGGGTCCTCGGACAGCTCTATGAACGTACTGCTGTGTCAACAAGTGGAGTGGTCGGGGGACGGGCTGGTACTATAAGGCCACCCTGGGGCCAGGCTCTGCAGGGTGGGGACCCTGAGCCATCCTGGGGACACCAAAGTGAGAGAGGAGCTGGAAGGAACTGTCCATGTGGGTATGTAGATTTTAAGGGGGAGAATGACATCTTTTGGGTTTTACTGTATAACATTTAGCTTTCGGCAGGAAAGAGACATCAAGAAAGTAAAAGGGCACTGGTGAGACCTCGCCAAGAGGAAGTTGGAACAGAAAACAGGGAAAGGGAAAGGAAGAGGCAGGGGTAAAAAGGATAGCTGGCAAGATGGCAGGTCACTTTAGTTTTCCCTTTCTCATTCTTCCTAAGGCGAAGTCAAGAGGAAAAGTCTTTATTGAGAGTCACCCAAGTTAGTGGATGGGACTCCTCCCAGGGACCTAGGAGAACTGGCTTGGGGTCCCTGCTGGCATGTCAGCTCTTGGTTTGCCCTTGAGAAATTGTCCTGGAGCCCCCTCCCTTTGGAAGCGTCCTGTCAGTCAAACAGAGAAAGGAGGTGACAATCAAGGGGTTGGGATTCCCCAATGATTGGCAGCCAGATCCAACTCATCCAGTCCTCTCTTGCCCAGCCTCCAGGGAGTCAGTTTCCTCTGATGGGGAGTGGAGGGTGTCTACACAGGCAAAGCAATGCACATTTCCACCCTGGGATGTGAGTTGTGTAGATGGAAGGTAAATAAGATGAACTGCTCCCTCCAGGGCCGGGGTCCTAAACCTTGGCACTGTTGACATTTGGGGGGCCTGTCCTCTGCATTGTAGGATGTTTAGAAGCATCTCTGGTTTCTATCCAGTAGATGTGAATAACCCACCCTTCACCCCAGGTGACAACTAATAATGTCTTGAGACATTGCCAAAGTTGCCCTGGGTGGACAGTGGCTGACCCTGGGCTACTTAACTTCCTGGAATGAGCTTTAGGAAATGCCTGCTCTACTTTCCTTGGCCTCTGGAGGACCCGCCTTATAGCCGGCCTCAGTGTGTATGCCCCCTCCGTCTCCATGTCCACCAAGGGAGACAGCTTATGTGGAACATCACAGACTATGTCTTGCTGCTTCCACCTCCTTGGTCCACTCTCCAAGGACCCCTGCAGCATCCGCTAGACTAGGACTAAATAAGCTCTGGGACTGGTCAGTGAGAGGCTGAATCAGTGAGGACAATCCTGAGTCAGCAAAGCCCAGCCCTGGGGACTCTCTGTCCCTGGGGACATGAGTATCTCCATCTGTTTACCCGTAGAGAAACAGAAGACACCTGGGAGGCTGTGTCTTCATGAAACTGGGCCTCCAGGGCCCTCAGACCAGTGTCTTCTCACCTGTGCAGACCAAGTCCTGAGATGCTCTGCTCTAAGATCATAATTAGAAAAAGCCTGAGCGTGTGTGGCATCAAGATGTGCAGAGCATGTTATGAATTCCCTCGTGGTCACCTCTAATTACCTGAACAGACACAGGCAGACATTGCTAATGCCAAAGGAAAGAATAAACCCAAACCCCATGTGGCTGACCATCAAATGCAACATGCCCCCTCCCTCCACACACACATGAGGGGGACCTCATGGAGAAGCTACACCCAGAAAGCAATTCGCTGATCAATGAAAGTTGGCCAAACACTTGTTTTGATTAATTTCTAGCGGTGAGCAGGGGCTTGCTGTGCCCAGAATGCCTGGTTAATGTCTGATATCAACAGCATGCAAAGCTCGCCACCCCCCCCCCCCGCCTCCTACCCAAAACCTGAGGGAAAACCTGCCTGCCCTCTGCTTCCAGATGTTTCCTAGGTGGTTCCGTTTTTCTGTTTCTATGTCTCCCTTGCTCTGGCTCAGTATCTCTGTCTCAGCATCTCTCCATTTACATATCTCTGAGTCTCTGTGCCTCAGTCACTGGGTCTCTGTTCCTGTCCACCTCCAGCGCACTTCCTGTGTCTCTATTGTCACCCTTCTGTGACACTTCTGTGCCCTCCCCCACTTGTGCTTACCCCCACCAATCACAACAAATTGACATGGAGTAAGGCCCTGTCAGGAACATTATCTGCCTGTTCAGACCAAAGGGGTTTTCTTTGTGCATCTTGCTGTGATTCATCTTCAGAGGGATCGATTCTCCGGCATCCATCTCTGCGTCTGCAGAAAAACTCTCCAAAGCGGCTGCTGCCCCACTCTGCCTGGACCTCTTGCCTGCTCAGTAGCAACAGCTCTCTGTGGTTTGCTGGCTTCCACCCCTCCAGGAAAAAAAAAAAAATCATCCCAGGGGTGGGAAAAGATGCTGACTCCATGGAGCTGAGCAACTGGGAGGAACTGGTATGGGATAGTGGGCCTGGGACAGGACTCCAGCCAGCGCCCAGCCCCCTCTGCTCCCCTGGGAGGGGCGCCTCTCATCCTGGGCCCTCAACATTCTGATTATTTATGGAGTAATAAAGCGTCCTTCAAGCAGCTCATTCTTTTCAAAAGCTGTAAGGCCGGCGAGAGAAGAGCTTGGCCAAAAACCTGGGCTGCTGGAAAGGAGGGGGCGGGGAGGGGGCGAAGGACAGACCCCCCCACTCCTTCTCTATGCAGATGCCTTTCAGGTTGACCTTGACCAGTGGAGACAGGCGCAAATTTCCCATGCTGTGTACATCTTCCACCCAAAGCCGTGTGCTCAGGAACCAAGGGAAGGTGTGGGGCCTCCTGGGAGGGGCCAGAGCACAGGCCCAGATCTGGGCAGAGGGAAGTGATCCGCAAGCTGGTCCTGCTCCCTCTCCCCCACAACTCCTCAGAACCAAGGCGACAGAGGGTGCCACCCAGGTGCAGGGACAGGAAGGTCTCCCCACCATGTCGGGCAGACTGGGTGTATCCTCCGCAACCCATTCTCAGGCCTGGGTAAGCCGAGGTGGTTCACCATGGCACTAGGACCTGGCTGAAGCCCACTCAAGTCCCCGTGGCTGAGGTAAAGAATGGAACGGTGGGGATTCCTCTGAGCCAAGCCAAGGGTGACTTGGAGCTTCCTAAGGGTTCCTGACAATGATGATGGTGGGCCAGGATTACCTGGAGGTGACCCTCTGAGGCCTTCCAATCTGAGATACAGAGAAGGCTAGTTTTTTTGAAATTGGCTTCTTGGAGTAGAATATTATCGACTTCTGGGCCAGATTGATGGCATGCCTGGCTGTGTTTTTTTGTGGGAGACTATATCATTGAATGCATCAAAGATTAAAATAGGAATAGACTTGGGATCAAGAGATGAGTCCTGAGAGGCCTGGCATGTGAGCTAACCAGTAGCTAACAGCAGGAGCAGCTGAGGCCTGGAACCCCTTTGCCTCTGGTGTTAGAATTGAAATACTTGCTCTGAGAGGAATGGGAGTCCTCTACAACTTGGAATCGTGGGCCCAGCAGACTTGGAGAGTGTCCTGGTGCTTATGATCCCTGATTCTGGGGCTTGAGTTTGAATCCTGGCCTACGACCAGCAAACTCTATGGCTTTGTCCAGCTCGCCTCCTCCAAAAACAGAACCTCTCTGTGCCTCAGTTTCCCCAACTGTACTATGGAGCCAATAATAGCAACATGCCTTCTAGGTTCATTGTATAAATTAATAATAGACCAAGGTCTGGCATTTCCAAAGCAGTTATTAGTATTTTTAAAGCTATTGCTGGACTCAGAGGATGTAACCTTGAGCCAGGGATTTATTTCTTCAGGCTTTGGTTTCTTGTATAAACTTGTTCCTACCTAACTCAAGTGGTAGTGGCAGGAAATAAATGTGAACAAATATGGGCACAGTTACTAGAACTTCAAGTGACTGTCCAAATGTGAGTTTTTTCAGGAACCACCCCGTGAGGGGACAGCATCTAACAGTTGAGGGAGAAAGGAGAAAGCCGATGAGCTCATGTCCAGATGGGGTGGGGGAGGAATCAGGCCATCCAGGAAGGCTTCATGTCCAAGGAGTGTTGTACAGTCTCGTCTCTCAACATTGTGAGAAATGGTGACTCCCTAGGGGAAAACTCTCAGCCAAAATGTTTTGCAGTGACCCTGACTGCCACCAGCTCTGTAATGAGGAGCAGCAATTCCAAACCAGGCTGTGGTTGTCCTGGAGAAGGAAAAGCCACCATCCTTAGAGACTGAACAGCATTACCTCCAGGAGGACACACATGTTCCCATTCTGTCAAATGTGTGTCCCCTGGGGCCTTCGAGGCCTTGTCATTAGTGCTGTTCACAATCATTTCAGTACTTTTTCTTCCCAGGTACATGGTAGGATGTACATCCTCATGCCTTAAAATTAAGCATGTGCATATGATTTGCATGTAGCTTGCATGTGACTTGCAATGAAGTGCAGAAACACTTACTTGCCAGTGCTTGACTCCAGTGTTCTTTTTTCTTACATTAGAGATCTGTGATGCTCATGTCCAGGTGATAACTCTTCTCTGTCTGGTCCTTGAGTGACTCAGTAAATAGATTCCCCTTCTTCCTAGTTGTGTTGAACAGGTAACATGAGCAAGGAATCAGCCTTCTTTACATGAAATTGCTGAACTATGAGTGCTGTTTGTTTCTGCAGCAAAATCTACTCATCCTGACTAATACAGCCCTGAAATAGTCAATCTGAGCACTCACACTGGATTGCATTGTCTCATCTCCAGAGAGGACCTGCATTCATTTGCCCATGATTTCCAAAGTGGTGACAATGACATTTGAAGAAGAATATCAACTAGGAGGTAGGTAAATAGCCCATGGAGGGCAGAAAGAGAAGAGATCCTAAGCCTGGTGTGTCCCAGCCCATAGGGATGTGTGCTGCTGGCTTAGAGAGCTTACCCCAGCTGTATCTCTTCCTTTCATTCCCCCTTGCTGATCCGGGAAAGGAGCACTTCAAAAGGAGAAGGGTGGAGGTCTAGAAGATGTAACCTACAGCTATCTAATCCTGGTCCCCATTACTTCCCTCCATCTCAAAACAGGATCCTCTGTGTTCAGGCATTCATATCAATCTGTATGTGACTTTGCAATATCAACCTTTTACATAACACTTACCCCATGGCAGACAGTGTTTTAAGTATGTTACAGATACTATCTTAATCTTAACTATTACCTCATAAGGTAGATACTATTGTCTCCATTTTCCAGAAGAGGCAACTGAAGCACAGAGCAGTTGAATAATCCGCCTGGGATCACACAGCCCACTCACACTCAGTGCACTATAAACCAGCTCTACAGACCAGCTCTGGTTCTCCAGAAGCCCAAGAAAATAGAACAACCAAAGTTCATGCTCTCAACCACTACACCATACCAGGAGCATGGCACTCTACCTTCCCTGGAACCTGGCTTTTCCACAGGGGCCCCATCCATCTGATCTTGGGGAGACTCAGAAGTAAGGCGGAGCATGAACAAGAAAAGTCTAGGGCTTTGATGCCTCATGAAAGTTGCTTTAAACCTGGAATTACCTCCTCAGGACCTCGGTTTATGTGACCTGAATAAACCTCTACCAATGAAATCACTTCTGTTCAGGTACTCGGTTACCTGCTGCCTAAGTGATCTAACTGAAAATGATTCTCACTGGTTTATTTTCTTCTAAATGAGGTAGAAAGCAGGGGATCCAATTAGTACTGAAGCAACCACATTCCCACGCTTAGGAAGACCACCAAGATAATAACCGAGGAATGAACGTGTTCTTCAGGTCAGTTCTCAATGACCGACACATAATTAACTCTGACTCACTGCACATTTTAAATCAAAATATATTCACTATCTAACCCTACATACCTTCTCTTTTTCCAGGGAGATAAAATTCTAATAATACCCTACAGAAAATCTATACATGCAGGTTGACATTCCTTTGCTTTCCTTTACTTCCAAGTAGAGGTAAATGACACCTCTTCCAGTCCCTGAAGGTGTTGGGGATGCATCAGGGACACAACTTTAGACATGGGATCAGCAAGGACTTTGAAAAGGACAGGAGAAGCTGTAGACAATATGAGATGAGTTCCTGGGGGGATCCCTCTGGACAGCCCCCCAAAAGTCCGTTAATGGAAACAGAGAGGCAGCACTCAGGTGTCCCAAAGCTGACAGACTTAGCTTTTGAATTCCTGATCTACATTAGCTGTGTGACCCTGGAAACTTTCCCACCCTGAGCTTCAACCCACTCAAGACTAAGATGGGGACAGTAATACCTCCTGGACTTGAGAGAAGGAAACGGGCTTGGAATGGGGATTAGGGAAGTAGCTCCATCCTGGACTAGGATAACCAACATGATCTCCCCTAGAACTCCTCACGCTCCCCACTGGAGAGGCAACTCCACAGAAGGTGGGTAGCTGCGTCTCCCATGCTGGGTAGTGGTAGTTCTACAAAGCACGCAGCACAGGAAGGAATGCTTCATGACTTAGGAATTAGACTCCTCCAAAGAGCCCAGTCTGCAGCTGCCTTGCTCTGATAGGCAGGAGGAAGTTCAGCTTAGGGGGAGCCAGGGGACCTCAAGCCAGCACGGACTAGTAAACTAGTCACATTCAAGAGGCAGAAATACTAGGGTTTTTCTTTCAACTCTGCCATTGGCCAGCCTTGGGATCTTGGGAAATGTACTTAACTAGTGTGTTAGTCAGATTTTCATTGTTATGACCAAAGTATCTAACAAGAACAACTTAGAGGAGGAGGAACGATTTATTTTAAAGCTCATGGTTTTAGTGGTTCAGTCCACAGTCAGCTGACTCCATTGCTCTGGGCCCAAGATGAGGCAGAACATCATGGCCATGGGGTATGGCAGAGGAGTGCTGCTCTGCCCATGGCAGCCAGGAAGCAAAGAGAAAGGAGAATGGGCTGCAGGGAAGATGAGCCCTTCCAGGACACACCCCAGTGACCTACCTCCTCCAGCCATGCCCATCTCCCTATAGTCAGTCCATTCAAAGTAGGATTGAGGTTTCAGCTCTCATAATCCAATCATCTCACCTCTGAATATTTCTGCATTAACAGAGGAGTTGCGGGGGGGATCATAGCACAGAATACATCTCAGTTTCTCCATTCAGAAAGGTGGAACTCAAAGCCCTCTGTCACAGGAGTATGTGGGGTTGATAGTGACAAGAGCCTGGGATGACTGGCTGCCAGGGTTTCCCTTACCCACCCATCCCAGGCTTGGTCTACCCTGTAAATGTGTCCAGTGCATGTTGAAGGAGAAGGAATATTCTGGGCAGAGGAGTGAGTACCATGGCTCATTTTCAAGCCTGATTCCCCACTTTAATTGAGTTTCGCTGAAAAATCCCGTGCAAGCACTTTTCCTGCCATTTTGCCAGATTTGATTCTCCCTGCTAGCACACATATGAGTGGCCGCCGAAGATAGATTACTGCTGTTGGCACCGGCGCAAGATGATGCAGATGAACAGCCTCAGAGGAGCAGGATCGACTCTGTTCCCTTGAAAGCCCCCATGGAAGTGCCTCCCCTCCACACCCCCACTCACACCCATCCTGCCTGGGCACCCCTAGCTAATAGATTAAATATAATCCTCCATTTCAAGGTCACCCTTGGGGACAGAAAGAGGTCTGGGACAGAACATGATGTCTGGGTGCCACACTGCCATTAAGGCAACTGAGACTGCCAAGGGTTTTTTGAAGGATGTTGTCTCAAGAATCCTTAACCAGCACCGTCTACCACAGTACCTGGTAGAGGGCGCTCAGCACTGGCTGGTGAGTGTTGACAAGGGAAGGATGTGAGAGTTAGTAGCTTTGAACCCTGGTGCCCACGTGGGGTGAAGTGAGGTGACAAGCACTGAATGCAGAGTGAGGGGCAAGGCTATCAAGGATGGGAGCCCGCGTAGGTTCAATTTGGAGGAGAGTCAACCTCTTCTTCCATGATTGACAGCTGTCACATCACTCACCCCACCTGCCTACATCCTCCAGTGCGGCATGGTACAGGGGCAAAGGGCCCCAAAGACAAAATGCAAGCAGAACAACTCAGCCACCTCATGGATGATTACTGCCAGCTTTTGAAAGAAACTCCAGATATTTTCTCTAAGTGGAAGATTCTTATCTGAAAGGAACTTATGGGCAACTTGAAGACAAATCAAATGAAAAATAAAGGCTCCATTATGCTTCTGACCCTGACTCTACAGAAAATCTGGATAAAACTCCATCTTTGTTTCTCTTTCATGTTACATCTTTTAAAATCAAACAGATAGCTAATGATATCAGAATATCACATACCCACCGATCACTCTATGAAATTAAACATTATAGTTTCCATTGAAGCCCTTATATACTCTGCCCAGGGTCACCAAACTCTCAAATCTGGTGTTTGTCATGGCCGTCTCTATACAGGTTTTCATGGTTGGCCAAACTGTATGCGTCCCTACACACCATATAGCATTGGTTTGTGCTTTGAAGCCTGATGAAAATGGTGTATTCATTGCATTTCTCTGCAACTTGCTCTACTTTATTTGACATTGGGTGTCTGAGAGATTCATGTTGAACCATGTAGCATGGGTTCAGCCATTTTCTCTGCATAGATGGACATTTTGCTTTTTTTCCAACTGTTGCTATTGAAAGAGAGCTGCCATTAACGCTCACACTTGTACCTCCTTATGCACACAAGGGAGAGATCCTAAGTGTCCACCTAGGAAGGGAAGACGGTGTAGTCTGTTTCCAATTGCAGAGAGCCCTGGCTGAGAACCAAGAGCAGTGACATCCGCTCTAATTAGATCCCACCATGGTTAAAGTATCCAGCAGCTTTGATCATTGCTATCCTATGCTCCTGAAGAAAGGCAGGACAGAGAAGATAATGTATGTGTTGGGGGGAGGGGCTGGTTCTGAGTGCATCTGTAGAAGCTGCAGTGCATCCTGTGACTGGTGCCTCCAATCCGTGGAACCATGTCCGGTCTGCATTCAGAAAACATTCATTGGCTGAATATATCCTATGCATGCATGTGTGCACTTGACATTGCATGACATTCTGCAAACACATGTGCTTCCCCAGTCAGGGAGCATAGAGCACAGAGGTTGAGACTAGAGATAAGCCCATGTTCTGCACCTGCAGCCCCGTAGGAGGAGTGCAATCATAGGTCGTGAAGTCCTGAAGAAAAGCCAAGAGGTCTGACACATGAACAAAGGTTGAGCATCGCCTGCACTCCTGGGAGAGGATCTGAGCAGGCAGCTCTTGGTAATTAGAATATAGGACAAAGCCAAAAGAAAACTCAAAGAAGGCATTTGGTCATCTTCCCCACAAGAGCAAAATTCCTCCTCAGCAAGTTGGAAGAACCAGAAGGACGGAAGACAAAGAATTCACAAACGGAAGCAAAAAGAAGTTAAAAAATGAAACACTGAGACCAAGAAAAACCGACACTGATAAATGATACATAGAGGCTAAACACTGAGCACCTAACCAGTAGGACTCTCAGACACCTGGGGTTTTGTTGCCCTTGACCTTAGGTTGTAAGCCCTGCCTTTCTAGGCCACAGCAGCTCTAGGGACAGCAGAGGGAATCGCAGTTATTTTTAACTTTTCCCCATGTTAGGGTTATGCTGGATGGAGAACAGACAAGGATTCTGCCTCAAAGGAATAATCAAGCCAGAGGGGAGCCGGGAGGGGAGGCGCGATGGATGGCCAGCCTGCATGGGCTGTAGGTGAACGGGTAGGTGGTGGAAGATGGTGCTGACTCAGCACCTGCGACGAGCCAGGCGTAGCCCTAAGAGCCTTTACACATCACATCAGCCAGTTTGGGAGCTTAACTCACTTTGCAGATGAGGAATGCAAGTCTCAAGTCTTAGGGAGATTTTCTGGGAGTGCTGTGAGGCCCTCCTATGAATAACAAGAGGAAAATGTCCCACACTCCTGGGATCTGCCATCGGCTGTGCTTTGTGGTTCTCATGGTGGGGCCCAGATACCAGGTGCATTGCCCATATGGGGACTTAGGCACAGGGATGGGTCAGGGAACCTATTGTACCTGGGATTCAAGCAGGGCAGAGCCTGCTTCTGAGACCTGGAGCTCATCCATCTGTGTCATGAGCATGCACACTGAGGGCCTGCGGGGCAGCCACTGTACTGCCCACTCAGTGACTGTCTGCTCCCATGCTCTGCCACACTGCCTGAGCAGAGATGCAGTTCATCCACTCCAGGAACGAGATTTGAAGGCTCAGAGAGGGGTAGGGCCTACCAGATGGCATGGTGACAGAGCCAGGCTTCCAACACCAACCAGACCTGCGCCCCATCTCCATCTCTCCCTGGCTCACATATCCCCTTCCAATGTCACTACCTGGGTGTATTAGTACCTCAACCTCAAGCCATATCTGCCTCCAACTACAATCAGTCCTTGTCCCCTGGACTAGGAGGGAAGCCTGGGACCTTCACAAGGAGCCTCCTCAGGGCCTCCAGGCCCTGCCCTTCTTACTGCCCTAAATGTTTGGAGAAACTAAAGGGGTTAAGGTGTTTTAAATTCCTTTAAACATGAGTTAATTTGCTCCCATTAAAACCAGCCTTCTCTCCTAAGGCAATAAGGGCAGTGTGTGTCTTGAATGCAAATTGCCCTGCTTATTATTGAACATGGGATCCTGTGCACAGGTGCAACCGTGGACATGGTCAGACTAGTATGTAGCCCAGAGAGGGAGATCCTGCACATAGACACACACAGCCATAGGGACACACCTGAAAATGGATACACAGAGGCATATGCAAACAACCTGACATAGCATACACTGCGTGCGTGCACACACACGCACACACACACACACACACACACATACACACACACACCGTGGAAACTTTTGGGAACCTTTTTCAAGATTCCCAAAGCAAAGCCTATAGACACTCATGGGATTTAGAAGTTTCTGGCAAACACTTGACCCCTGTATCCCTCTCTGCCCCACTGGGGCAGTAACCACCTGCAGAGGTCAAGAGAGGTGGCCCTGTTGCCCTCTCGGTTGGGATAAAAGACATGGACTGGAGTTGGGTGGTGACCACATCTCTGGTCTCTGCAGGACCTCTTACCTCCACCCACGCTGGTGCTGGCTGTGGTGCTGGAGGTGGGGGCTGTGAGGGAAGAGAAGGGCTGACACCCCAGACACCTAAACTCCTAGCTACAGCACAGGGTTTCAGTCAATCTCTGACCCTGGTGACCAGATCTATTTATTTCTAGCAAAATAAATAATCCATCAGAGTTGATTTCCTACGGAAAATGCTCCCTTGTTCACTAAGGCATGAGAAGCTAGTCTGGGGGCTGGAAAAGGAAGCCCCTGCCTCTGAGCCAGCATCTGGGGGTCAACCCAAGGCTCCCACAGACCACTGAAAGACCCATGGGTGGGCACCTCATCCCTCACCCAGGAGGACCTCAGCCTCTGGCACCTTCCCTGCAGGCCAAGAACGGACAGGTGGACCTCCGGATCCTTGTGGGGCAGTATGGGTCTAGATCAGTATTTTTGCAATCTTTTTTTCTTCATCCTTTCTCCTGTCCCCAAACAAGCCATTTTAGATCTTGTTTTCCCTGATCATTCCTCTTATAGTTTTAATGCCAAAGATACACTATATCTCTATGGAGGGCTGCAAACTCTCCACAGCCATTGTAATAGCTGAGAAGACTCCTGCCCTCCTCCTTAAGGACCGATTTTCACCCCCATGTGAGCAACATCACCACTATCCAGATGTTGAGTTCCTGGAGAGAAAGCCCCCTGGCCTAGCCAGAGGGGCCAAAGGGTATGCTCTTCCATCAGAGGAGTTGGGGTTTGGGGAACTGAAGACGAATGGGGAGCTACATGGAGCTCAGATTAGGTCTCTGGAGGTTTCCTAAAAGAAGAAAACTGAGCTGACATGTTGAGTCTCCGACAAACTAAGGAAATTTCAGTAGTAGAATTGGAGGTAAGGCACCAGGCAGGACTTCCTGGCACCAGAGTGCTGAAAAGCACCTTGGGACTCTCAGTAATTACTTGTTCATTGATTGGCTGAGAGCAAGAGGGAAGATGGTGGGTGGATGGAAGTGAGGCATTGGGGTGTGGGGAGGTCAGACTGGTACACCATCTGGCTCCCACGCTAGTGGGCTCTGAGATTGTGGACAAGGGACCGAAGGACATCTCCAAGCCTCAGTTATCTCTTCTGCAAAATGGGGTGAAACCTATCTCAGAGTGTAGTTGTAAGGATTAGAAAGTGTGGTGCTATAGGACACGAAGCAAAATGCCTGTTAACAGTGAGCCAAAGAGAACTTTGGTCTTTCTTTGATTTTCTCCAGAGTTTCTTCTGGATTCAAACACCAGCTGTCAATCAAGGAATCCTGTGAGTGTGCACCACCCACCTCACAGATCACGCAGAATAACCAGGACTTAGGGAATGCTGGCGTATGCCAGGGATGGTGCTAAGGATAGGTCTAAAATTATCTCATTTAATACCATCCTCGTTTTCTACTCATGCCGGACAAACCACCTTGACACAGTGGCTTAAAGTAATAATTGTCTTTCTTATGAACCTGGGGTTGACTGGGCTCACATGAGTGGTTCTTGCACAAGGTGTCTCATCGGTGACAGTCTGATGGCATCACCTCAAAGGCATCATTCTCACATAACTGGCAGTCAATGTTGGCTGTCATTAGACCTTAGTTGGGATCAACAATGAGAACAGCCACATGTAGCCTCTTAATGTGCCTTGGTTCCTCACAGCATGACATCTGGATTCCAAGAGGAAGTGCAGAGAGGTAGAGAGGGAGAGAGAAAGAACAAGACAGACAGAAGCAGAGACAAAGACAGGAATCCGGAAGTTTTATAACTTTTTATGACCTAGTCCTGTATTTCACCAGAAGAAAGTCACAAAAGGCAGTAACTCGTCAAGGGGAGGGAGTGAGATTCTACCTCTGGAAGACAGGCATGCCAAAGACTTGACACAAAAACTAATCCTGCAAAGCAGGCATTATTATTAGGATCAATCTATGGATGGGGAAACTGAGGTTTAGCACAATTAGATAGCTCACCCAAAAAGGCTCAGTTTCCTTCGAGTTTTATTTAAAAGGGGATATGTGATCCCATTCTTAGGAAAAACAGTGCTGCCTTTGGGAATCTTCCATGTGATGGGAGAGACATAAGGGGGTCTCTAAACTTAATGAGACCCCGTCCTTTCCTTGGGGATCCCCACTCTGAGGAGACAGAGCTGCATCCTCAGGGAGCTCCTGGTCTCATGAAGGATTCAGAATCAGTTGCCTTCAGGGGTTCCAGGATCCTATCTGAAAGCACTTGTCCTGCATCATGAACTTGCTGGTTGGAGTGCATTTCACTTGGCTTTCATACCTAATTTTGGTCTACCGAGGTTGTCTCCACCCTAATTTTAAAATAACGAATTGGTTAGGAAAAATTTTCATACATCACTCGATAAAACAGTCTTACCAGGAGAGAGACTTGAATTGAGTGTCAGGTGATAGAATTTGATTCTCAGCCTGGCTGATGATAAACTTAGCAGGTCACTCACTCTCTCCAGACTCAGTTTCTCCTCCTACCATGGCCATAGTAATCCAGGCACAAACGTGCTCCCTGGCATTATGAGAATCAGTGGCATCTTGGAGACAGTCTCCACATGGAACATAGAGCTAAGCCAGGATTAGATCCTAGTCCCTGCAAGGCCCACAGCCCAGGGCTATCTGAGGAGTGGCTCAGAAGGGCAGTTCAGAGTGGAAGGCCCAGTGGTTTCTGGGGGATGGAGGTGAGTCGGGGCAGGAGCTGGCAAGGAGGGGGTGGATGTTGCACTCAAGCCTCAGGGAGATGCCACGCCCAAGCCCCTCCTCTGCATGCCTCCTACTCCTGCTTTGTCCCTGTGTCGTCCTGGAGTCTCTGCACTGCCCCAGCAAGGGAGTAGAATCCTATGGATGCTTAAACAGGCCTCTGAGGCTGGAGACCATCAGAGTGGGGAAGAGACTGGAGTTCTCCATAAGGCAGACAAGTTCTTCCTGTCCTCACTGTGAGCTGTGGTGAATCTACATTCTCAGAAACCTCGAAGAGCAACAGCCATAAAGCCACCTGCATAAGTGTACACCCACCTAGGGGAAGGAATTTTTGTGTGTCGTTTGTTTTTAAATATTCATGGCCAAACTGGGAGTGTTGTTCTTTTTCAGAGGTGAAAGCCAAGGGTCTGGAAGATGGTGAGACTTGCAGGTAGTAGTGTCAGAGATTAACACATTCATACCCATTTATTCAACAACCACACTTTGACACTGCAAGCTCTATACTGGATCCTGAGCATGAATCCCAGGCCTCGTTTCTCTCTCCTGCAGGGAAGACCCATTCTAGATGGGTGGCTAGTGCACCCAGTGCTTGGTCCAGGAAGTTCGGGAGCTGCAGGGATGAATTTGAGTGGAGCCCGCCTGGCCTTCCAGTGAGAGAGGGGTGCCCGGGGAAGAAATGTACAAGCTAAGGTTTCCAGGAAGAGCTAGAAAAAGCTGCTCACCAAATTGGTGAAGTATCAGTCGCACCTCTGTTCCTCTAGGACAGTGGCTAGCCTCCACTTCTCACTGTGGGAACAAGGGAATCATGGGCTGGGGAAGCCTGGGGAGTCAGACTCCTCATCACAGAGTGAGGCTTCCATTAGGGTCCCATTTGGGGTAGAAGGGGGTGAACACCCCCACTAGAGAACCGGACAAAGCTTTGTACTTTCCCTGTGGTCCTTCATTTCATGCTGTTCTCTGAGCAACCGTGCCTCAATTTCCTCATCCATAAAATAGGAATAACAACAGCACATGAAAAGATGTAAAGTGGCTAGAGCAGTTCCTGGCACAGGGAACTGCTCAACAAATGTTACATGTTACAATTATTATGATGACTAGTTGTTCTACAGAGGAGGGTAGTGTCACTCTCTCTGCTTAGACTCTTGGAAAATTTTCTGAGTAATTTTGGGTGGTAATAATCAAGGCTGGTGGTGATGATGTAAAAAGTGGTAGCAGTGAGGAAGATGGCACGCCTCCAGTGATGAAGATGATGGTGGTGATGATGACGGTGATGGTGGTGATGATAATGGTGATGGTGGTAAGATGGGGGATGGTGGTGATGATGGTGATGGTGATGATGGTGGTGATGGTGATGATGATGGTGATGGTGATGGTAATGGTGGTGATGATGGTGATGGTGTTGGTGATGGTGATAGTTATGATGGCAGTGATGATGAAGATGGTGAAGATTGTATAAGCAGCAATGAAGACTGTGGTGATGATTGATACCTAGCAAGGAGCAGACTGTGGGCAAGTAGTTTTCATCACAGTATCTTTTCACACCAACTAAGAGGAAGAAAGGGGGATCTCCCACTCATTTCCAGAGAAAGGTTGGATCCTAGGTGTTTCCTCCCTCTTTTGGCTGCTTTTATATGCTCCAAATGAAGAGATTTTAGTGAGGAAATTTACAGAGGGACAGGCAGAGCTATGGGACCGAGTGAAGAAGTGTGAAGTGCTCTGGTGCTGGTGACAGCAAGGAGCCCTCGCTACACCTGTGCCAAAGGGAAAGGAGAGCGGGGAGTGTGACTTGAGGTGGTGAGATCTGGTGCCAGGGAGAAGACACCTGGTTAAAGCAGGGAGGGAGAGGGCAAGAAATACCCAACTTCCCTTCTCTTCCCCCCTACTTCCTACCAAGCTTCTCACAGGCTAAACCAGCTGGAAGTGAGAGGCAGGAGGGCCCCGGGGGTACTTTCTATATCAGGCACTGAAAGTAAAAGGGGAAATTTGAGGAGCAGGTGTGCTTTCATCCTGGATCCCACTTTTCTTGGATTCGACCCCTGATGGCATGATCCATTCTTGTTGCTCTCTTGTCCCCCACTCCTCAGCCCCCTCCTACATTGAGATAGTAACTCACACATGGTCAGCTCACAATGATGTTTGCTGCATGAACACCAGACCTGGGCCAGACAGGTCACTGTTAGAGCCACATCAAGAAAAGAAATGCCACCCTTTCTTCTAGTGGCTACTTCTGTGCCTCTCGTGGCTCAGTTAAAAGTTCTTGATTTTTTTTTCCTAAATCATTCTTACCACAATAGATTTTTATGGCCCCTCCTATTCTATGATTGGAACATAGTAGCGTATCCTGCTTTTTTCTAGAGCCCTGGAATGAGACATCTTCCTGGAGCTAATATGAGACGTCTCCCTGTCCTGCCAAGGTGTGGCCCAGGGTCTTGTGGCATTTCTGAAATATGATTGACAGACACTGGCAGGAAGGAAAGCTACTCCTGGAAATCACCAAGGAGTGAACCACCTCAAAGATTTTGCATCAGCCACCCCTCCAGGGAAACCAACGCACTGGGACCAGCCCTGCTTGGGTCCCCCAGAAGAGCGCAGACTCTTCCCCAAAGCAATTCCTCCCCTTTCCCAGGGCAGTCTCCAACTACTCAGGTCCAATCCCCACCCCCACCCAGTCTCACACTGAAGGCCAAGCGGGGCCAAGACTGCTAGTGTCACTCAAAATCTACTCTCTTCCCTATCCATTATATTAGTACTTTGCTTGTCTAATTAGGCATCTGATTATCCTGAATCTAGAATGAACATCATTTTTCCTCACCCTCTTGCAACTAGGTATGCACTTTGTAATCAAGTTTTGGCCAATGAGATCCGAACAGAAATAAAGTGTCCAACTTCTGGAAAAGGTCACTGAAAGGAAGGGACATGTTCTTCTTCCTTCCTCACCCTGCTGGCTAGAATGCAGATAAGGAATGGGCCTCAAGTGGCCTCATGGGACTCCCGAGGCCATGTTGGGGATGGAGGTCAGGAATGGCAGAGGAGGGACAGGATAGTATTACCATGTGACACTTCAGTGATCCAGTATTGACAACCTCTGCATTTCTTAAAAATGAAAGAGAAATAAGCTTCTGTCTTAGTTAAGCCATTGCTATTCTGTTTATTGTTGTTGTTGTTTTCTGCTACTTCTGGCTAAATCTAATTCTAATTGGCACATCCACAGACAGAATCTGATCCCCAGGCATATATTGCTTGTCTACATAGTAACATGCAAATATTTTAAATTCAAGTTCAGTTTTTTTCAACCAAGAGTTTTCTGTTTTCTGGGGTTTTTTTTTCCACATATAAATCTGAATTATGACTTCTGAAAAGATGGAAGATCGGGTAGCCTTAGGCCTGCAAGTCTGCCTGGTAGACTTGGAAGAAGCTAAGTAACAGCTGTGCTTCTCAGCTGGGCACAGGTCTTTGCAGTCAGCAGTCTCCTCTGAGCCTATCTTACTGTGCCTTCCCGCTGGCTCCAGCCACTGTGAGTGGGAGTCCCCGGGGCAGATATGCCTGCCATCCGGACATAGTTCTCTGGGAACCCACAGCACTCCAGAGAGCCCTCCTTTCCCTGCTTCTCCATAGGAGTCCTGGGAACCTGGCCTCCCCACCTGCTCCTAGAACCATCCAGAGTCACACTGTTTGGAACAGCCACGGAGTGAGGCTTCCTCCAAGAAGGATTCTACCTGGAAGGAAAATCTAGGTAGAGAGGACACAGCATCCTGGAGCCACAGAACTTGTAAGTGGATAGAAGCTGTGCCTGGAACAGCCACAGAGACTTGTTTGGCATCCACACAGCAAGTCTGTGGCTGAGAACAACTGAGACTCAAGTGTCCCGAGCCCTGGCCCAGTGTGCCAAGCTCCTGAGTCTCTGTAGGTAGATACATTTCCCTGGAAGGAGACAAAAGTCTCCTAGTCTTGTCAAATTTATTTTAAGAAAGAAGTCCCAGGGTGTTTCACTTGTGATCTGTAGAGTCCCCCTAAGGCTTGCTAGCTCCCAGTGCAGCCAGTTCAGAGGCGGGGCTTTGGGGAAGTGATTGGATCATGAGGGTTCTGATATCATCAGTGGATTAATTCAAGGATTGTTCATAATTGAATGGACGATTGTGAGATGGCCTAGACTGTAGAAGGTAGGGCCTAGTTAGAAGTAGGTCACTGGAGGAATGCCCGGGAAGGGTATATATGTCCTCAACCCCTTCCTTGTTCTCTCTCTTCCCAGAATATCATGAGGTGAGCAGCTTTGTTCCGTCACACACTTCCCATCAGGATGCTCTGCCTTCCCACAAGCCCAGAAACACTCAAACAATGGAGTTGGCCAACCAGCTGCACGGAAACCTCTGAAACAATGAGCCAAAATAGATCTCTCCTCTTTTAAGTGGATTTTCTCAGGTACTTCGTCACAGCAATGGAAAGCTGACTAACACACAGTGTGTTCCAATACAGGTAGTGCAGGGAGTGTGGGGGCAGATTTCTGCCTGTGGGCATCTTGAGTAGATAGCCCCGCTGCTTCCTCATTCTGAACCATAACCTCCAAAATACCTATGACAGGGACAGAGGCTTCTACCTCAGGGTGAAAGCTGCTCTGTTCAGGACCAGACTAGGGATTCCTTCTTGTAGAGATTATAAGACCCAATTCTTTCATTTTGGCATCCTCATAGCCAACAAAGAGCCTAGTGTATGAAAGAGGCTAAGTAAACTATTGAAAGAACAAATGGGCAAATAAATTAAACAGTGAGTGCTAGGCCCCAGGTGGCTGGCACAAGTGAGAGCTTGCCTTCCCTGCCCAGCCTCCTGTTCTTAAGAAACAAACCAACATTCTTGAATAAGGGGTCCTAGCCTGGTGATTTCAAATGTCCCCTTTGTTTCACTTTGTGGACCCCTCCTATGTTTGAGGAGAGAATACAGAATAAAGAAAATTCCTAAGTGGCTGTAGTAACCTTCCCCCCAGGAGTCCCACTGTATATGGCCCCTGCCAGGCCCCAGGGCTGACTAAAGCATGCTGTCCTACACTAACGCTAAAGTGACCAGCAGGAAATTGTTCCTCTATGAAGACTTGTGATTTGTCTCTACAAGCAGCAAAATTAACTAGAACAGCTAATTTATCAGAGAAATGTGCAACATCTTTGTTATTTTTAATTCCTCACCCACATTAATGCGTTATTGGTTTATGTTAGAACTAATTCATAGCCCCGTCTTGATCCTCTTATCTCAGGGCTACCAGCTCCAGGCTGGACGTGGAGAAACTTCTGCTGTTGATTTCCCAGCCCTTCAAATCATCTCTAAGCACATTAGAGTCACATAAACAGGACATGTAATGAGACAGCCCTACTTGGCTTTGATACTTTTAATTATCAGCCTGAGAAAGGCAGAGGAGAGGCGGGGAGGCCCAGGAGAGGCCTGTGGCCTGGTCATGCACATGTTGCCTGCTGCAGAAAGTCGAAACCAGCTGGCTCTTCCCTGAGCACGTTCCCTGTCTCAAGTTCAAGCAGCAGAGACTCAGGGGAGCACACAAGAGAGATGTAGCATGTGCCAAAAGAGAAAATCCTGGCCATTAGTGAGCGACCATTACACTCATATAACATAAGATGGACATAACCAGTAAGCATAGTTTGTTGGGAATCACAGAGTTTGTTGGGAATCAATTATCCAGGCTCTCTTGAATTTCTACACATTTTGTTTTAGATTATCCTTTCAAGAACATTTGTATAATAAACAGACCTGAGAGATAGCACAAATCAGATCAGACATATTTAGTATCTACTTTAAGGAAACCGTTGTCTTTCCTAGAATAAGGGGCAGGCAGGCTTACTGTGGGTTATAAAACATTTGGGCTCCCCAAGTGCAGGTTCCTCTCTTGTATAGGTACACACTGTAATTACAGATGTCCCTTCTTTTCTTCCCATCAGCCAGTGGGAACTGGGACTGTCTCAAGAAGCTGGCATGAAATGACATCAGGTAAAGGAGGATGAAACTTGTCCCTGCTTTTAGTAAAAATGATATATAACAATGCCTCTGCCCTCAGAGGCATTTATTCCAGCTTCAACTCACTGCCCAGGATTGTCCCAGACGGTAGACTTGCCCTAGATTTTCTCCAGGCAGGTGAGGTGGAGTCTGTGCCTCTGTCAATGCATCCTCCTGCAGTGGGAGAGTTTTTGAAAGAAGAGGCATCATCTGGGAAGGAGGTAGACAGATGAGGCCACCGTGCGAGGGCCCCTGAAGCTTTTCTGGCTGCTTTGCCCTTGGTGGCCTAGATTCCTCTCATCCTCCATCAGAATGATTCCATGTCTCCCTCATTCTCATTTGCTGTTGGGATGCTGCTTTCATCTGCTCACTAGGTTGTAAGCCCAGGGCAGCTACCACATCTCCAAGTGTCTCCAATCTGTCATACACCTGGCAGAGGGCTCTGTTCATCATAAGCCATCAATAAATTCTTGGTGACAACAACAAGCTTCCTGTTCCATGCCATGCGCTGTACTTGTCCTCGATTCACGTAGCTGGACTGAGGTGGGAGAAGGAAGTCTCACTGGGGCTGAGTGTAGGGGACACAAAGTCCCACTTCCTTGCCTCCAAGCTGCACCTTCATTCAGCCTTCCCCAGGCCATCTGCCAGGCTTCCCAGCTTCCCAGGACAAGCCAGGTCCTCTTCCCAACCTCAGTAAACTCAGCCCTCCTCCCCCACACCTAGGCCTCCCTGGGGAGAAGGAGGTGGGGAGCCTGGTTAAGCACTTTCTGTGTCTGCATCCTGCTCCCCCAGCCCCCGCGACTATTATTGGTAAGTGAACCAATTTTCTTTTCTGACATCTGTAGCTCTTAGCAGTGAATATATTTGAAAAACCCTTTATGATTACTTGAAATCTTCCCTGCAATTTGATTCCTGATATTTCTCTTTACTCGATGAATGATTCTTTTAACTCATTATTTCTTACGCTGCAGACCTGCCCATCTCCCCCACTGACACAGGCCACCTTTTTTCCTGCCACATGGACCTGCCTCCCTTGTCCCAGCAATCTCTGTGCACCTCCCCAGCCTGAGGACATCCTCTTGCCCCACTTGCCAGCCCAGGTCTTTGTGAGAAGGACAATTTCTCAGAAAAGAGGGGTTTCCTGCTCATCATCTACCCTGGGGCTCCAATACAACCCCCTTGTTTGTTCTCCTGTTTATTTCCAGTTCCTTCTAGAACTCTTAGCATTCCAACCTCAGTGTGTAAAGCGACTTTTCCCCCAGGGGGGAATGCAGTTTGAGGATTATTAATAATACCAGTGATCATAGTAATGACACAAATTAAAATGGGTCTCAGAATACTCAGCTACTGATGGTGGAGGAAGCAGATGGGAGACTGAAGGCCACCTGGAGCCTCATGGGACCCTTAAAAGGTTGCTGCAGGGTAACTTCTTGCTGAGGGGATGCGTGGGGGTGGGGTGGAGGCAAAATTTCTAAAGGTACAAAATGCCTTGGATCCCCCCAGGTTAACACTGCTGACATCTCCCCACCCCAACATGACCTGCGCATCATCATGTCCGGGGAGCAGGCATACCCCAGCAGGGAGTTTGCTGCTGTCTTCTCACTGCCAGCCAGCCAAGATGCCCTTGGATCCAGACCCAAATACCCCTTTTCAGCGGTGCCCATCACTGCGCCCCCAACGCACTCATGGGTTCACTTGTGTGATTATAGTTACTGGGCACTTGGCACTTACCAGAGAGCTTGCCTCAGAGGACAGCGAGGAATCAGCCAGGCTCTTGTCTCAGAATCTCACAGTCCAGCATTGGCAAGGGACAAAAAATCATCATGGAACAATCACAGCTGCAAGAGATGGATTAACCTGGAGGTCATTGGCCTAGGGCCTGGAGTCAGGCTGCCTGGTTGGAATCCCGGCTCTACAATCTGTTAATGGTGGGACTTTGGACTAGGCTTTTCCATGCCTCGATATCCTCATATTTAACAGGGGGGTAGGATTGATGTGAGCTGCTGTGTGAGAAGCTGTTAGGACAGAACTTGGCAGGAGTTATGCAGGTTAGCATCTGCATCCATTCAAAGGAAGGGTCTGTTTGGTCTCCTGGTACCTTTGTTTGTAAGAGGTCTTTCTAAAGTGATCATCATTTTACCTTAAAGCTTCCTGTTCTTAGGACAAAGGAAACCAAAAACTCTCCCTCTACCCCTAAAGATCCATTAGCCTTCAACCACCTGCCAGGTATCTCTAGGTGCTTTTAATGGAATGACATGAGGGTCCCTGCTGTATCTGGAGCCTCACCATCTGTATTGGGAGGCTCAGAGGGAAGGCTACATCCCATAACCACAATGGAAGTTCTCACAGCTAGAGCAGGACCTCCAGGTGCATGAAGGTCTCCTCTTGGTCCGCAAGGACAGAATTTGCCCACAGGACTCACCTCAGGTTGAGAAGGGGGTGGGGTGTGATTCAGGTGCTTTGAATTAATACATGGGAACGTTCCCTCAGGCTGGGAGTACCCTGCCCTCTTGGACTTGCTGCAAATGCAGATTGGGTTCTCATGATGGAACCAGACAGCTGTCCTGCCCGCCAGGCCTCTACTTCTGCCTCCACGGGGGCTCCCCTCCCCAACTCTGGTTCACCCACCAAGATAACATGGGCAACAGCTGGAGGGAGGTGCTACTCAAAAAGGTCCACAGGGAGGAGCCAGAGGGTGCCTCTTCTCTACCCATCATGCAGGGAGGGGCTTCCTGTGAAGCACAATGAAGGGTTCAGTCACCTATTGTTTGTCATTCTTAGAGCAGTTCACATCTCGTAAGCTATAAGCTTTCATTTCAGTCCTGGATGGGCCTCACTCTCCCCATTTCACAGATAAGGAAACTGAGGCTTAGAAAGGTGAGAAAGCTTATCCAAGCATACACAGCACAGAAGAGCAGCACAGACCCCCAGCCTAGGTCTCCTAACTCCAAATCCAGGACTTCCACGGTGTGTGTGCTGTCTGCATTTGCACTTGGTTTTCAGCTGGCGAAAACTCAGAAACACAGCCAGGAGGAAGGCCAAATGGGAGCAGCACATTGAAGCATCCATACCACTGGAAGTCAGAGGAGTGGGACTCCAGTCAGGTGGCCTGAGATGCAGGGTTTGGGTTGAGCGTGCAGGAGTTTGCAAGCCAGGAGGCCAGTGAGCAGCTGCTGGTGTCACGTGGCCCAGGCAGCGGAGCCACAGCCTGGATCATCTCTGCAGTGATTAATTAGGCTCCTTTCTGCTGGAGCCTCTGGGTTCCAGGGCTACTTGTCAAAACGGCAGCATTCAGCCAACTGCAGGGCGCCAGCCTGGAACGGCCCTCTGGGCCCACAGGCTAGGAGAGGGAGTGGCCCTGCCCTGCAGCAGCTCTGTGCCCACCACAGGCACTGTGGTGCAGTGGTGATGGGGGTCCCCGTGTTGGCTCACACTGAGGGTATGAGGACCTCACGACTCCCATCACCTTGTATCATTTCTCGAAGGCCTGCTATGGGCATCTGAAACCAAGGGACACCCTGAATAAAAACTCCAGCTCCATTTGCTTTTAGTTACTTGCTTTTAGTTGACTTTTAAAATAACCAATTTGGGAGGTCAGGTGGCCTCGCAGTGTGTTATTAGGCTCCCACTAACCTTGCCGCAGACAGTACCTCTGACGTGTGGGTCATGGTGTAACAGTCACCTAAGTCATTTTTCAAGAAATTGGAGGCCACTTTTGCCTGGCTCAAACTGGCTGAAACCACCGACCTTGCTCTGGGACTGTGCAAATGTCCATGAATGACTTGTCTTACATCAAGGAGCCAAAAACATCTGCCTTCAGATCATGCTGATGCCTGCATTTTCTGCACATGCGTCCTACAAAGACCCATGAAGATCCATTAGGCATGTGCAGACCACTGGCTATATTTCCATACGATGCCAACCACCCCGCTTCTTTATGCCATGAATATCCTTAAACCCTATCCTCGGGGGAGCAGATTAGTGACTTGCTCTCCCATCTCCTTGCTTGACCACCTTGTGAATGAGCTCTTTCACTTTTGCAAAGCTTCCCATTTCAGTGATTGGCATACTATACAGCAGGCAAAAAGGGCCTACCTCAGTAATACATCCCCCACCCTAACCCCACTTTACAGATGAAGAAACTGAGACCAAGAGAACTAAAGAAGTTGCCTGAGGTCATGCAGTGTACTTGAGAGGGCAGAGTAGGAATCTGGGATCTGCCCTATTCACAGTGCTAAGACAACCCCCCCCCTTAGTTACTTTATCAAGCTTAGGAAAAGGAGGAGTTCCCACAGCCTCTTGGTGACCCCTAAGACCAAGACCCCTTACCCCTAGTATCTCTCTCTCAGTTGGGTGAATCACTCAAGACTCCCCACAGACTCAATGATCAGCTCCTCTTTATATCCCCCCATCCAGGATGCATGTGCTCTTCTGGTCTGGGGGAGGGGCAGGCAAAAGGGACAGGTGGGTAGAGGCCATTCTGGAACCTCTACCCTCACCTGCAAGTGTCTACACACCTGTTCTCCAGACACAATCTGGAAATATTTGAATAACAGATTATGGTCATCTTAGCTCCTGGATTATTCCATCTAGTTTAATAAACAGAGATGCTCAGAGGAGTTGGGATCTTGAGTTAGAGTAAGCCAGACAATAAAAGGCCAGGTGACCAGTAGGCTTGCTGGTCCTCCTCCATGGGGTCACTGTAGCACCTCCCAGTCCACCCTAAACATGAGCCAGCAGTGTCAGGAACAAGTGTCGGGTATGAGGCAGTTGCCATGAGGAGAAAGGGGCAGCCTCTGTCCTCAGGGAGCCAACCTGCTTGAAGAGACAAGAAGCACCTCAGCCTAGCTGTCCTGTGGGTGGTACAGACTTGATGGGGGGAACAGAGGTATTAGACACCGAAGACGCCAGTGCCCCCGGCATGGTAGAGGGCAAAGCAGAGGAGCTTTACAATCCAGAGGAAATCCTAAGGGGTCTGCAATGGGGACAGGAAGAGAAGGAGTGGAAGAGAAGGAGTGGCAGAGGAGGAGTGAAGCACGTGGGGGCCGAGGACACAGCCTCAGTCACGGGGCACTCGACAAATGCAGAACCCAGGTCAGAGAGGACTTGGTGTTTCCAGTGCCCTCGACCGGGCTCCGTGCTTGGCCAGCTATGACTTCACTTGATCTTTGTAGCAACTCCATGTGGACAGGTAGAGAGGTCAGTATCCTCTTATGGAAATTGAGGCTCAGGAATGCTGATAATTTGCCCAAGTTTGAGGAATTAGAAGGGCCAGGGCCATGATTCACACCGGATCCAGAGCTCTGGAGCTCAGGACAGAGTCAGGCTGAAAATAAAGAACAGGAGTGTCCACAACGAATAAAGAATCACCACCAGTAGGCTCACTGGTCCTTCTCCATGGGATCTGGACTCAATCCAGCACCTACAGGTCAGTCCTGAAGCCTGCCGAAGGGGGGAAGAAGGTGAACCCCAGGGACTCCGGGTCGGTGGGACTTGCTGGACAGTGGACTGGGCCATCCTGTACACTTCAACAGAATGCTAAACCATACGAGGTTATCCTGTGAAGTCCTCGCATCTGTGATGAAACGGCTTTCATGCATCCAAGGCCGAGCAGCGGGACTCCAAATTTCAGAGGATGATAGAGGTAGAGATGAGTCAAAAGTGGAAAAGGGATGTGTGAGTCAGCTCAGGCCCCCATAGGAAATGCCGCAGACTGATGGCTTCGGCAACAGAAATGTACTTTCTCACAGTGCTGGAGGTTGGAAGTCCAAGATCGAGGCGTTGGCAGGGTTGGTCTCCTCTGAGGCCTCTCTCATGCCTCTCAGATGGCCACTCTCTCACGGCCTCTTCACAGGGATTTCTGTGCAGTGCGCCCTGGTGTCTCCCTCTGTCCTCGTCTCCTTGTGAGGAATCAGGCAGATTAAATTAGAGCCACACTGGACTCATTTTAACTTGACCACCTCTTTAAAGACCCTTATTCCCAACAGTCACATTCTGAGGTACAAGTACAGCTGTAGGCTTCAGCACGTGAAATTGGGGTATACGATTCAGTCCACAGGTTCCATCCTCTACAGCCCCCAAATTGACATCACATGCCAAATACACATACCATCTTGACAGACCAAAATTCTTAACCCATTCTATCACCAACTCTAATCCACAGGAAGTGACAAGAACCCCAGACGGCTGACATTGGGTGTTGGGCCCTAGATATGAGGTATCCCCAAAAAACTCACGTGTGAGAAAATGCAAGAATGCCCAGAGGTGAAATGATTAGGTTATAAGAAGTATAACCTAATAAATGGATTGATCTACTGATAGAGATTAACTGGATGGTTACCGCAGGGAGTAGGTCCCTGAGGGCTTATATTTTGTCCTTAATGAACAGAACGCCCACCCTCTCTCTCTCTCTCCTTCCTGGCCATCATGAACTGAGCAGTTTTCCTCTGCCATGCCCTTCCACCATGACATTCTTCCTTTCTTGGGTCCAGAGCAAAGAAGTTGGCCAACCACAGACTGAACCTCTGAACTGTGAGCCACAGGAACCTTTTCCTCCTCTAAGTTATTCTTGTCAAGTCTTTCGGTCACAGCAGTGAAAAGCTGACTAAAACGCTGAGTAAAGGTGAGGAACAGTCAAAAGGGGGGAGAACGATATCACTAGAATCACAGCCCCATACGGTGAAGTCTAACCCTTGGTGAGCTGGCAAGGATGCACCCACAGCAGAAGGCCTGACCATCAAATCTCACCAGGCCAGTGACATCCCCATGGAGGAAGGTTGGGTCATGAAGACAGAGCAAGCAGAGAGGCAAGGAGCACAGGTTTAGCAAGGCTTTGGGTACAGAGAGCTGCCAGCTCTTTCTCCATGTGAAAGAAATTTGTGTGTATGTGTGTGTGTGTGCGCACACACCCATGCATGCACACACACATGTCTTAAACATCATTATTGATTTGCATTCTCTGTATCTGCAGCTCAGAGACACAGAGACCAGGATGATAGATCTATTGATTAACATTTTCATTCAGTTCAAGACATGGACTACCAAGCCCCTTCTGAGACACATTTTGCTGGAGGCAAATGCCTTTACCTTGAATGTTTCCAGGCATTTTTTTATACCCTGATCTCTGGAAGGTGTGGGCCACCTAGAGAGGCAAGGAAGCACCTGACCACGTGTGGCCTTTACATAATAGGGGAAAATACCACAGGGACCTGAGCCCACAGGCAGGACTTCTGGGGTGGAGGGTGGTCTTTAGTTATTTCTGGAAAGCCATCAGAGTCCAGCCCTGACAGCCCCAACCTTGAGTCTGGTGACATTGAAGGCACTCAGAGTGACAGGTCCCACAACATGGGCCTGTTTAAAATAATAGACTTCAGCGGTTTTGTATTGAGATCTTCAGGAGTCAAGTTCAGGATTTTGCAGTGCAACTAGCAGCCTAGGGGATTCTTATGGTCCACTGGCCAGCACATTGTAAGAAGACTGGGTCCTATCTGGGCTTTTTTCTCATAGCAGGGTGATCAGCGGCAAAGTCCAGGCCCCCAGGGAGTAGTGCTAAGGCCATCTGACTGTGCTGCTTCCTGGTCATCCCATATGTCCTTCCAAAAGGAATGGAGACGCCTGTGGGGAGCATTCATCCTTTTAGGTTCACCAGAGGTAACACCCCTCCCCATCTCAGTCAATGTCCTACAGCCAAGCACCCCCAGGAGTGCACCTGTAGTTGGATGAGCTGGCTTTATTTCTCCTTTCATCTGGGAGGGAGTGGGCCATCAGCAGCCACTGGGCATCTCAATGCAAGGATGGAGCCAGAGAGCAGAGAGAAGCTATTTTATAATCTGGGCTCTGGGGAGGTCATTTGGGGAGGGTCTGTGACAACAGGAGCTTGTCTGGATTGAGTGCTATCAGGGAGGGGGCGACCCTATGACGGATCGCCGTGATGCAGCTAGAGCGAGGCTACGGGTGCGATGCTGGGGCAGCAGCCCCGTGGGCGGTGGGGAGCTTGGTGTCTCATGGCTTGGACGACGTTCCTGTTTTGCCTGTGTTCAGACAGGATTATGGAACAGACTTGTTTCTGTATTGTTCCATTTTTGTCACCAGTGGCCTTGTCTGGTGTCAATGTTCTGTGAAACTGTCTACATTCAACAGGAGAATGGTCAAGGCCATTCCTGGATGCCAGCGCTGCCTCTCCCTTTCCCACCATGCTCTCAGGCTCCTGCCCCAGGAAATTGGGTTGTTTGTGCGCTGTCCAAGAGGACAACAGGCAATCAGACTGACCTTTAATCCCACTTCCCAGCTGCTCCAGCTGACCCCTGTGGCATCCCTTCACCCACACCATCCATAGAGTCTGCTCCTCCTCTGGCTGCTCCCTCCCCAGCAATGGATGTCTCCTTCTGTTTCTTTATCCACTGCTTCTTCCACTCTGAAACATGCCCTGTGCAAAGAAGATGGCCCTTCTCTGTTCCTTTGGGGGTTTTTGTTTTGTTTTGTTTTTGTTCTGTTTTATTGGGGATAAAACCCAGGGCACCAACCACTGAGCCACATCTCCAGCTCCCCTTTTTTAATGTTGTATTTTGAGACAGGGTATGGTAAAGTTGCTTAGGGCTTCACTAAGTTGCCCAGGCTGGCTTTGACTTTCCACATGCGATCTCCCTGCCTTAGTTTCCCTCCTTTGGGTCTTGATTTTGTGCTGCTGCTCTGTTTGGGATCCCTATGCAGGTATGTCTGTCTCTGATGATAGCCCCTAAACACCCTCACCCCACAGTTCCTGATCAGCTGAACCCTTATAGAACAAGGAGCAGTGTCGTCTGATGTATAGACATTCTAGTTGATAGTGTGGTGTATTGATTTCAGTTATGGAGGCCCTAGTGACCATGATCATGATAACAGCGGCAGTGGTAGCCATGAGGGGTATGTTAAGGATGGCTGTTGGGGGTGGTGATGGTGGTGCCGCTCTTGGTGGCTGTGGTGGTGGTGAGGGTGATGTTTGGGGTAGTTCTAGAGCTCATAGCCATCACCGTGATAGGGATGACAATAATGATGATTTTGATAATTCAAAATCCACAGTGTTTTTGGAATAATCTCAGAAAGTTTATTAAGTCAGTCCACTAGTTCCTTCAGGCAAGGAAACTCTAAATCAACTTTCTAAGGTTGCTCATGGGCACACAGTGATGCAGAATGAAGCTGGTGTGACAGATCTCCATGGAGATCCATCTTCCACATCTACAGCCCCAGGCTTGCTGCATTTCCAAGCCCCTTCAAAAGCGATACAGGTGACTGCCACATTTCGAGCAGTCTTCAGATGCCCACTGATGGGCACCACCATCTGTAAGAATCTGTCATGTGCAGCCATGGACAAGAATAGACACAGGACAAAGGCTCTGGAGCTCCAGATTCTGGGCTATCCCACAGGATGGGGTGCATTGTGCAGATGATCTAGACTAGAGCTCTCAAAAGCCAAGATGCAGGAAGGCTACCTGAGCTGAATCCCAGTGAGCAGTCAGGAGTGAAGAAGGCAGGGTGGTACAGGCTGAGGCTTCCCAGGAAATTAATCAAGACAACACCTAAGACAAAAGGGTCCTGAAACCAGGTCAAAGACTGCCCTTGACAATGGACTGTTACACTTCCTCTGCTATTAAAGCCCCAGGAACTGGGGTGAGGCCATTATACTCCCCTCACAGGAGAGCCTGACCACACCCCACATGGCCTCCATGGCCTAATCCCTCCTTAGACACTTAGAACTCAGAGGGCCTGGGGTTTGGAAAGATCCCCAAAGAACTTGTGAATCATATGGTGGCCTCGGAAATATATGCCATTCAGAGAATCAACCATATAACTTCCCCAAGAGGAGTCTGTGTTCTGAATCAGTCAGGGCCCAGTTGAGAAAAGCAAACCATTCTAGGGACATCTAACGGAGAACTTAATCTAGGAAATTGGTTACAGAAGTGTTGGAAGAGTAGCAAAGCCAAAGCAGGGGTGGTGAAGCTGCCAGAGGTCAGTGAGAGCAGGAAGCCACTCTGACCTTAGGGCTGGTTAGAGGGACACTAGAGGCTCTGTTTCCAGATGCCAGATGCCAAGGTCATTTGGCTGGATCTGGAACCATGCTGGATATTCACCCACCAGTTATTAATCAGGAATAGAGAGAGAGGAACACCCTGCCTTCTCACTTTTTCTTTCCTACAGTCTTCCATCACTCCTCCAATTGACTGATTCTTGCAAGAAGAAAGTTGGCCAGGAAGACTAAGAAATGTGACATGGAGGGGCTGGAGCGGTGGCTCAGTGGCAGAGCACTTGCCTGGCATGTGCGAGGCACTGGGTTCGATTCTCAGCATCACATACAAATAAATAAAATAAAGGTTCATTAACAACTAAAAAAAAAAATTAAAAAAAAAAAAGAAATGTGACATGCAGAAGGGCAGGCACTAGGATTGAAACGTCTTTGTCCTCTCCAAAACTCATGTTGAAACTTAATCGTCACTAAAACAGTTTTGGGAGGTGTGGCCTCTGGGAGGTGATGGAGTCAGGACTCCACCCTTCCGAGTGGGACCAGATGCCCTTATAGAAGCTCTGGATGAAGGAGATCATCCCTTTTGCTCTTTCACCTTCTGTCACATGAGAGCATAGCTTTCCTCCCCTCCAGAGCATGCAACAATCAAGCTGCCACCTTGCAAGCAGAGACAGGACATTTACCAGGCAACAAAGCTGCCTGAACCTTGATTGTGGACTCCACAGCTTCTAGGACTGTGAGAATTAATTTCTACTATTTATAATTACCCAGCCTATGCTATTCTGTTTAGCAGTTAAACAAACTAAGCAGAAAGAAACGGATTTGAAAGCAAATAGGCATTGACCACTGCATGTTCCAATCTTAGGAAGCTAATCTATGTTAGGGTCTCAGGGGATCAATGACAAAACTCATCTTCACACCTAGTTCAGAACTTTCTAAGAAATATGTGTGGAAACCAAGCATATGGGGACCAAAATATGACCTTTACTGTAGTGAAGTAATGAAGATTACAGCTTTGGAGTCTCTCAGCCAGGGTGACTTGCTGAATTGTGTGCTTGGATCTAACAGACTTATTGCATCTCACACAGAGCTGGACACTGGCTGTCTCATTCCCATGCCATCGTGGGGAGGAACAGAATATGTGTGCTTTTTGTCACCAAGGAGATCCCCAAAGTGGAGCCCACTCACCCACACTTAACACTTGGGGAAACTGCCTTCTTCCAGGATGGCAGCCAGAAGACAGGATGGTGGCTTGTATGGAGACTTCACCACATGGAACTAGAGACTAGATCATGTGAAGTCCTGTGGGCTCTGGTTGGGAGTGCTGGAGCAAGCCTGCCACATGCCTACCAGGTGGTCCTTGGCCTCCCTTGAGAGTCATCCCTGATGAGGAGGGGCTTCAGAAGCGACCCAGTCCCTGTTCACACGGTGCTAAACACCCAAACACTACATGAATCTGAAATTGTCCTTATGTCCTTCGCTCCTTCTGGGGCTTCACACAACATCTCTGGATCCTTTTCCAACAAGGAATGTAATTAAATAAAGATGGCAAGTATGTCATCCTGAGGTATAACTTCCCCAAGCTAAATACTTACAATCCCTTTGATTTTTTATTAGTTTGCCAACCATTCAGCCCCCTTGTCATCTCTTTTAGGGCAGATGGAGTTAGTTGGCCAATGTCCTTCTTAAGCTTCTAGAACTAGCTACATTAAGAAGTTGCCCCTGAGCTGGGCGCGGTGGTACAAGCCTGTAATCCCAGCACTTAGGGAGGCTGAGACAGGAGAATCGCGAGTTCAAAGCCAGCCTCAGTAATGGCGAGGCGCTAAGCAACTCAGTGAGACCCTGTCTCTACATAAAACACAAAATAGGGCTGGGGATGTGGCTCAGTGGTCGAGTACCCCTGAGTTCAATCCCTGGTACCAAAAAAAAAAAAAGAAGTTGTTCCTGTCTTCACTGCCATCCAAGTGACTACAGCGGACCCTCCTCTGAGCAGGGGCTTTATATTTACCATTGTTAACCCTACTCACCAGAATGGGCACAGGTGCTACACATTTGGAATTGGGGAAACTGAGACTCAGAGAAATTGTGACTTGCCCAGGATCACGAGCAAGTGACTTTGGAATGTCAGATTACAAAGTTGGTGTTCATTCCACTACAGCTGAGTGTTGCAATGCTAAGGTGCTGGCCTTGACCGATGCACCTGCAGACTGGTGTTGATGAGCACAAAGGCAATGTGAAATCCTGAGGCTCTCCATTTGCGGGGAGTGACAGGAGGACCAGGAAAGGAAGCAAGAGGCTCCTGGATGTAGGGCCCTCCTCCACCCAGACCTGGACACTGTGCCCTGGTGTCGGTGGTGACCCTGCTCCCCTCCACCCAGCTGGGGGAAATGAGTCAGGTCAAGAGCAGCCAGCCCATCATCTTCCTGTCCCAACAAACCCGGGGATATGCACAGAGCAACAGTGTCCCCTGGCTCCTGGCCCACAGGAATCCCCAGAACACAAAGCCACCGTTTTCTCATGTTTATTTTAATATGTTTTAGGCAAATGGATTCATCCCTGACTCTAGCTAAATAAAATCCTCAGCTGTTCCCAGTGCCTGAGACAGATAGGAAATCATGTGTTAATAATTCATCAGGGGTGTGTGCGTGCGTCGTGTGTGTGTGTGTGTGTGCGCGCGCGCGCGCGCGCGCAAGGATATCTAAGAACAAGTCTCATATTTCTCATTTATAGGCCTCTGATACCATCCGACAGAAATCCGTTTTTAAGTGAAATATTGATAGGTTCCCTCTGCAATCTTAAGAGCGCCTCCTAAATTGCTGTAATTAAGGCTGGCAAAGCGGGGTGGCAGCAGAGAGGAGAGACCTGGAGGCAGAGGCTGGGCCTAACGCACATGCACATGAGCACTCGGCACAGTGCTGGTGATTAGCGCTCAGCAGCCCTGGGCAGAGCTGAGGGCTGAATTCCCAAAGAAGAATCATCAAAGTACAGATCACACTCCAGCTCCCAGTCCAGAACCCCTTCTCCATCCAAACCCACTTTGAGTCTATACCCTCCTGCCTGCCCCATTACAGTGGTCAAATGGTCATCTCGGTGGCCATGAGTGTGAGTCACATGTGGGCACCACACTTTTGAGGACTCTAAGAACCAAGAAAGGGAGAGACCCAGGAAGGGGGACAGCCACCGCCTTCCCTCAGGAAGAACACAGGGGTCTGCCTGAGTGAGGCTG
>PVHX01001989.1:0-86405 GCA_004024805.1 Geosciurus inauris
GCCTCCCTAAGTGCTGGGATTAAGGCATGCACTACCGCGCTGGGCTTTATGGAGCAGTTCTTGAGAGAGGATCGAAGGGGTCCATGCTCACCGTCCTCTAGGCCTGCCATCTTGGCCTGTTGTTGACAAAACATATACTAAGGAGAGAAAATGATAGTTATTAGCTTTTTCTCTCTTCTGCCATTACTCTTTTTGGCTTTTCTTTTTTCTTTCTTTTTTGATACCAGGGATTGAACCTAGAAGCATTTAACCACTGAGCCACATCCCCACCCTTTTGTTTATTTTTTATTTTGAAACAGGGTCTCACTGAGTTGCTTAGGGCTTCTCTAAGTTGCTGAGGCTTCCCTTGAACTTGCGATCCTCCTGCTTCAGCCTCCCGAGCCACTGGGATTACAGGCATGCTCCACTGCACCTGGCTGCTATCTCTTATTAACTTATTAGTGAACGTTGAATGACCAGTTTGTGCATTTTAGCTGTTTTTCAGAGCTTCAAGATAATGTTTTAAGGTAATTAGCTACATTTAAAGATCTCTCTTGTAGGGGCTGGGATTGTGGCTCAGCAGTAGAGCGCTTGCCTCGCATGCATGAGGCCCTGGGTTCGATCCTCAGCACCACATACAAAGCAATAAAATAAAGACATTGTGTCCATCAACAACTAAAAAAATATTTAAAAAAAAAAAGCTTTGTTTTTTAAAAAAATAATAAAATAAAGATCTCTCTTGTATATGAACACCATTGGCAATGCAAATTTTTATGCCAGTATAACCTTCATTAGTGACCAGCAGAAGCCATGGTTTCTTAGTTTTAAACACAGTAATGAATGCATAGATTCACCTGTGGAGACGAGAGGCCGTCTTAAAGCAGTGGGCATTGGCAGCTCTGCTTGATCCTACATGACCAAGACTTACATTATGATTGTCTTCTCTCTTGCTGCCACCAAGAACTGGTGCCGACCTAGATCTGGGTCACTCTGAAGTGATGTGAGTGTAGTGTTTGCCAGAGCCACGAGGCTGTACTGTGGGACTTTAAAAAGCTGGCGCTCTACACAGCAGCTGTCCTTTACTAGCCAGCCCTGAAGGAATGTGCAGGGCCCCTGAACCCACAGAGCGCCTCTGCTGCACAGCTCATCCCCCATCCTGACTGCAGGCAGTGATGGAAAGCAGCAGCGCTGCCCCAAAACCTTGATTTACAAAAATTCCACAGACACTTAGGACTACACGTGTAGTGGTCTTCTAATCTTCTGGTGAGCACAGCAAGAAGTGAGGGGCAGTGCAGTTCTGAGCAGAACTTTCAGATACTACAGCCGTTTTTTTACAGAAAACTTCTTCCAATTCATGTGTTCATTTCTTTCCTCCTCCTTTTGAGGACTGATAAATTTGCAAGTACTGAACCTTGGTCTTCCTCCCCACTCACAAACGCAAAGCGTCCAGGGCTTTGTTTCAGGCCCTGGGGAGGAACAGTTGTAAATGCAGCGTGACTCACTTGACTCCCACTCTCCGCTTCTGGTTCTGATTGGTCGCCACCTTGCTCTAGCCATATGGCTGAAGAGCCCTCCAGCCTGCACCTCTCTGGCTCTTCCCTGCTGTGGCATAACACTGGGAGCAGGTTCTGGGCTTTGTCTCGTCCTTCTGGTGCACTTGAGTTAGGCAGTAAGTCGGAGGGCGCACTGTATTTCCTAAGGGTGGCTGTAGACAAGAAAAACATTCTCCCTTGTATGTCTGGTATAGTAATTATTGTTTCCTGTGCTGTTTTTATTCAAAGTTGTTGGGCAGAGGGCATTTGTTTGTTTCTTTGGCAGGTTTCACATTTGTGTTGTATGATTTCCTCCTGGTTTCCCCTCTCCTGTTTTTTGTAAGGGTTCTTAGAGTGCCTTTATCTGCTGATACTGCACTTTAGCTGTCTTGCTAAAGTGTGTTGGAGGTCTGATCTGGGAGGAGGACTGAAAGCAACTTTAAGTAAATATTTCATTTTTAAACATCCAGAAGTTATAGCAGGCTCCACACAATAAAACCTACGTGTGATACTCAATCATCTGCAACACTTCCGTTCTTACAAACTGTAACAATTCAATTTCTCTGCCTTTTATTTTAAATTTGAAAAATAGAATTTTGAAGACTTAGAAGTTAACTTTTATAAGTGTTTGATTTTTATTAGTTTGCATTTTAATTATTCTACAGATGGTTTCTGCAAAGACTTTGGACTCAGCATTTTTAAAAAATGTATTTATTCAAAGAGGCAGTGCTAGTAGAATATAATGACTAGGAGAATCTTCTTCCTCCTCCCAAAATTGGCCTTTATTTGACATTTTCATTGTCTAAAGAAAATCAATAATGAAAATTTTAAAATCTCTCAAGAATGTATTTTGTATTGACTTAAAGTTTTTAAAAATCCATTTTATAAATATTTTAATGTCTGAATATGTTATGCGAGTAGTCTACAGGTTTGAATTCTTAAAGAGTGTGGGCGATGAAGTTGGTTAGAGCCATAGTAGGAATTTGAAAATTAATCTGGCTCTTCTGGTTTCATTGGACTCTTTATTTAAACCTTTGTTGCTGAGCTCAGTTAACACTTCTTCATCTCCATTCATAATCGGTACTAGAAAATAACAGTCTTAACAGTCTTTTGTTATCAGAAATAGCACACTGAGCTAGAGAACTCACTTGAAGGTGTGTGAGAGCAGTGATGCTTGTCCTTTCTTCCAGCCATGGGGACAGGGGAGCCACAGCCTAAATCTGGCCCCAGATAGTTATGATGGCATATAGCCTCTTTGCCGTTTGCTCATCTTCAATCTTGTCACTTTACATGTACTGTGAAGAGGATGCGGACATTTACTCAGCAGCATAGTTTTCAGTGTAGAGTATAGTTGTGAACAAACTTTGTTCTCTTGAAATGTATTACTATAGAGCCTGGGGATGTAGCTCAGTGGCAGTGTTTACATGCCCACACAAGACCCTGGGTTCAATCCCCAGCACTGCAAAAAGGAAATAAGTATGTTATTATAGCAATGAAGATATCCAGGAACATACTTTTGAAAGTTTGAACAAGGTCTAGAAAATTTAACAAACCTTTACTTAAAATTTTCATTTCATGTAGTCAAATCCCAACTGTACCTAAACAAATGTATTTCTACAGATTCTGTTCCAGTAAAAAAGTTCTATTTCTACCCAAGAGTTACACATTTCAGAAATTTAGAATGTCTGATGTTTATATTGCATATTGCTGGAATCATGGTTAGTTTGTTTAAAATCTGTTTAATGTTTCATATTGGGATAGATACACGATGTTTGTTTGATTAATAAAAATTATTATGGTTTATCTCTGTTATCAGATGCAAAAAGTAATGAATGATCAATAATATGCCAATCACAGTTCTGAGTACTTTGTATATATTAGCTCAGTTGTGCTCATAAGTACCTACTGTTAGTCACCTCATTTTATAGACTAGGACATTGAGGCACAGGTAAGTTCAGAAACTTGCCCAACACCATATGGTTGGTAAGAATATAAACTGAACTTCAAATTGAAGTAGTAAGACTCCAGGGACATGCTATTACTGCTGTGCTAGTCTGCCCTTCCAGTCTTACTTGATAACCTAATAGTAGTCAAGAAATCTGAGCTCTGCTACATGATCTCTTAGCTTTTTTTTTTTAATCTGCATGCCTCAGTTTCCCTTTATATATAAAACATTTCTTTTACTATTGGTTTCATATTAATGATAATGACATGTTCTTTGAACTTTTTGTGTGTACAGTTTATGTAATTATAAATGTAACACTTTTTAGATGAAACTAAACTAACTTTTTGGATGGAAAAAACATCAGAGGCATATAATTGCTGTGTTTCCATGCAGCTGATAGAACAGCATTCTGATGATTTTCTTTTTGTCTTCACTCGGTAGAAAAGAGTAGTTGAACAACTGCGGAAGAACCTGATAGTAAAGCAAGAACAACCAGACAAGTTCCAAATACAGCCATTGCCACAATCTGAAAACAAACTACAAACAGCACAGCAGCAGCCACTACAGCAACTACAGCAACAACAGCAGTACCACCACCACCACGCCCAACAGCCAGCTGCACCCTCTCCCAGCTTGACTGCTTCACAGGTACAAGTGCAGATGTAGGCTTGGTTTGGTGGATTGGTTGTGATTGGTCATGTAGAACTGGATTTGTCAGCCATCCTAAGTTCAACTAGCACTAAACAAAAGTTCCTATGGGGCTGGGGCTGTAGCTCAGTGGTAGAGCGCTTGCCTTGCACGTGTGAGGCACTGAGTTCGATTCTTAGCACTACATGTAAATAAATAAATTTAAAAATAAATAAAAGTCCATTGACAACTAAAAAAATATTTAAAAAAGTTCTCGTGATTATATTTTTTCTTTTTTCAACTGTAACTGGGATAAGAGTCACTTGAACTTTACTGGCAAGGAGAAAGAAGCAAAAGTTAAATGACCTGTCCAAAGAAGGGAGAAAGATAGTGACAAAGAAAAACCACTTCTGTGCATTCCAGGAAGAGTTAAAATCTTATTTTGAATTTCTGGAGGTATTTGTTTGCACTTGTTCTGAAAGGCTGTGGACTCTTCTGGAATCGTTTTTCTGGAAATGTAGCAGTTGGGCTTGGAGCTATTCTAGAACAGTGTTCTTGGGCCCAGGTAGGAGCGTTCAGAATGATGATATATGCCAGCCAGCACAGTGGTGCTCACCTGTGATCCCAGCTACTCAGGAAGCTGAAACGGGAGGATCACAAGTTTGAGGGTAGCCTGCACAACTATTGAAACTTGTTTCAAAATAAAGTAAAAGGGACTGGGTATGTAGCTCAGTTGCAGAGTATCCCTGGATTTAGTTCCCAGCACCCCACCCCACCCATGCCAAAAAAAAAACAACTCCTAACCAGGACTTGTGTCACTTCTGAAAGAATGCTTATCGCGTGACTTTCATTGGAGTTTTAAACATAGTTGGGTTAGGTTGTTTTCTTTCCAAAAGTTCAGTTGGATCAGAGAGTATTTACATGGAAAGAGTGTGGTAGAATTTGTTTCCTTGTGCATAGGAATTTTCTGTCTTAACCCATAGAAACTTTCTCTTCAAGTAACTTTCCATGTTATACAAATCAGGGTGACCTTCCTTAGTCACCTGAGTTCTGTGCTGCTTTAGATTGATGGATAGTGAGAGGCTCAGGGGTATCTCCAAAATAGTGTTGTATGGCATCTCTCCATCTGGTAGCCCATCAGATTAGCCAACCATTATATAATTTGGTTTAATGTGAAGATTTAATGTTAAAACCCAAAGGATTCTCAGGTTTTTGATTTTGGTGATTTGACTTTACAGTAAACTGTCATTCTTATTTATTGACTACTCTCTATGTACTAGATTTTGGCATTACAAAGAGCAGTGGTCCCTGCCAAGAATCTGGAACATTCTGATAATTTAACTTCATTTATTCTGTAAATATTTATTGAATGCTATTATGTGCAAGCACTGTACTAGGTAATAGGAAAAACAGATTCACAAGTAATACAGTTCCTATTTTTAAGAATCAAAAACATTTATAGAGCAAAAGGAAGACACAAACTGTTAATAAGAATAAAAGTACTAGTGAAGAGCTGTAAAAATACAGAGATTCCTCTAATCTTAATTAGAGGAATAAGAAAGTGCTCCTTAAAGGAAGTGGCATTTGAGCAGGGCTTTGGCCAGTGCATGGGATTTCAGTGATGGAGCACAGGGGAAAGAAGAGAAGTGTAGAGAATAGTGTGAACAGAAGTGTGGAGTCAGAGAAGTAGATGCATACCTTGGGAATAGCAAGTGGGCTGGTGTGGTTGGAGCATGGATTCCAGGAGATTAGGCCAGAAAAGGCAGGAAGAGGCTGGCTTATGATAGACGTCTCAACTGCATGACCCAAGTTGGGTACTTCGGCAGTCATAGTAGTGACAGGTTCATAAGGGCAAGGAAAAATGGGAGGTTATATATGGCATATATTAAATATGTAACTTCAGAAAGGAGTAACTACTAAGTAGTGATCAGATTGGTCAGGGAAGAGATGCTAGGAAGAGAAGAATTTTTTGTGTGTTTTTGTGGTACCCGAGATTGAACTCAGGGGCCCTTTACCACCGAGCGACAGCCCTAGGCCTTTTTAAAAAATTTTTATTTTGAGTCAAGGTGTCCCTTGCCCAGGCTGGCTTGGAATTTGCTGTTCTCCTGCCTCAGCTTTCTGAGTAGCTGAGATTACAGGGGTGCACCACTACACTGGACCAAGAGAAAGTTTTTTATTGTATGTTAGGGGGAATTTTTATTCTAAGTGAAGTGATGATCATGTACCAAGGCATAAAGGAAGCATTGAGGAAATCTTGTTGCAGGAAGGGGTAGGACCAGTTCCTTTTATGTAGTTAACTCCAACTCCAAAAATTTGAAAAATTTTCCAATATACAGAAAAAGAATAGAATACTTGAATACAGGTATGTCCTTTGACCTACATTCACAATACTTAACATTTTTAATAATATAAAACAATGTAAAGAAGAATACAGTTAATACAACCAAACAGAGTATAAGCACTGCTAGACAAAGGGGAGGGAGGGAAGGTTCTCTTTGTGGCTGTTTGGGTACACAACAGTGAATTTCCACTCAAAATTAAGCGAAGTATCTAAAGTAGTTATGGAGATTAATTAGAGCCTGAAATAATAATTTCTCTAAATTCTGATTCATACATTGGAGTCCATCTGTTTTCAGTCAGTACTTCATATTTTACAGGTAAACAACAATAACTTAGCAAAATAAATAAACAAAAGAGATTTTGCTATTAGTGTTAATTGCCATGTCTTTCTGCATTAACTTCTGACTCATGCAATTTGGGTTTTCTCAATATTTAAAAACTCTTTATGAAACTGTGGAGTAACTGCTATCCTCGTGAAGATGATCAGACATGGACAGCATTAACTAGCCAAGGACTAATCACAGCTTCCTTAAAAAATTATTTCTTTGTTATTGGACACTTTTTGCTCTGCATTTTCTCCTCCTCTTTCCAGAACAGTTCAGATGTTTTCATTAGGCTTGGATTTCGAAGTTCCAGATTCTCTTTTTATCTAAACCTAAAGAAAAGCTAGTTTTCTATTCCCTAATATTTGAACTAGAGTAACCACCAGGCGAAGAGTAAAAAATCTAAGTAAACCTATATGCTGATGTCCATAAACGATTAGTTAATATATACTCTTAGACATTTTCATTTAAGCATACAGTATTTGGCCTTATTCCTATATATTATATGGAGTTATATAAACACTGAAATACATATAGTAAAATCAGGCACAACCAAATGTTTATAAAGTAAAAATGTGAACACACTTATTGGATTTCAGTATTATTTAAACATTGATTAATCGGAGGTATATACATAGTTTGGGAAGGTTTTATTAAGTATTTTTTTGAGTAATCAATTTAGGACTGTTTAAAATATTGATAATGATTTACCTGAACCAAGAATGTGTCAAAAAAAAAAAAAAAACAAAACAGTACTTTGAACTCTTAGCAGTGACAGCATGCCAGCTGCTTTTAAAATCCAGGTCAGGTTCTGCTGTCCAGAGCTATTTCCACAAGCCATTGTAGCAGTAGGATTGAATGGCGTTTGGTGTGACTTGCTCACCACTTCAAAAATTCTTTGTATTTAAACATTTTAAATTGAAATATAGTGGTAATATTACACTGTGTTTAAAATTCTTGTTACAAATAGCTGGTATTGGATAGTCAGTCCTTAGCATGCTACCGTAACATTTCTAATGATATATAGCATCCAGCTTTAATTTGGTTTTCATCACTGATAGAAAGTAGATGCCCTGCTAACCCCTAAATACACCTATTTCACATTCAAGGAGGCAGTGGCAGTAAGAGTTAGGGCACTCCTGTTGTCTTGGAGAAGTGGAAACAAAGATTCAGGTGATTTTAATTACAAGTGTTAATGAGAATTGCTGACTAAGCTATGATGGGATAGAATAGGCCAGATCATTAATTTTTTTCATTAAAAGAAAAATAAAAGATGTTAAAATTTAATGCATGTGTGTTATGTGAGAAATAATTACCTACAACCAAACAATATAATACACAGGTACTTACATAGACATGGAAATAGAAATTCATAAGGGAAGTTGTCTGACTATGTTTTGGGGAGAATGAGAGCACTTTTCCCTGGTCTAGAGCAGTACCATCCAACAGAACTTCCTGCCGTTTTGGAAATGCTATCTGTCCCCACTGTCCATCTTGAGAGCCACTAACCACATGTGGCTTTTGAACACCTGAAAATTGGCTAGTGCAAATTTAAATTGGCTAGTTTTAATTTAAATTTAAATAGCAACATGTGGCCAGTAGCTACCAAAGTGTATGTGCAAATGTGGAATAAGAAGAGATGGTAGACTGATATCAGAACCAGTAAGTTGGACCAGATACATTTTCATGTTCCTAAAATGTCTGCATCTCAAGTGACTGATAGCACAAGATAGACGTGTGCCGTGTAATGAGCATGTTTCTGTTTTTGTAACTGACACTTGTAATTATTCTAGTAAAAATTCTAGAAAAATACAGCTTCAAAGCTGCAATAGCACTTACAGAGCATCAGTCAAGTCCTCTCACTTTAGCTCATCCTCTGATCTCTAAGGCTTTTTGAAACTCAGGTGTTTGTTTCCGCCTTGTCACATTTCACTGACTCTTTGATCACTTTTGTAGCGGTTCTCTGGAGAAAAGATTATAGGTAGGGACTCATATCCCTTAGTATAAAGAACTGGTACTCCTATACAAGTTGGTTAATGTGTTTCATTATCTGGAGTTTGGGATCTTCTGCCTCTGAGGCAACAGTTGTGCTGATCATTATGTGAGTTTCCCTTCTACCTCTCCAGGGTGACACTCAAAAAAGAAAGACAAGACACTGTCCCTTTCCCCCAGCCTTTGTGTCACAAGAGACAGATAGCCAGAATTATGTGATGGCTTTCTTCATATTGGTAAGGTTATAGCAGTTAAGGATAGAGGTGGATATGTACCTCATTGATTTGCATTCTATATGTAAATTCATTGATTTCAACCAAAGAATTAGAAAGACTAGAAGAAATAAGTACACTCTTATTCTGTGTCTGTAAACCCTCTCTGCTCATTGCTAGTCTACAGTTATTAGAGTGAGCTTGCCCATATATGAACCACACTAATTTGTGAACTCCAGCAAGCTAGAGAATTCTTTCCCTGTAGTGAGATGTGTGCTCTATGTACACAAAAGAAATGTTGTGATATGAGAAACTTGATTAATTATGAGAATTATTGCTTTGTTTTCTTCCGGAGTTCAGTAGCATATTGTTTAGTGGGATCACATTTCCGTGTCCTAATATCTGTTCTCCATGTCTCCTAGAAGACTGTAACTACAGCTTCTATGATTACCACAAAGACACTACCTCTCGTCTTGAAAGCAGCAACTGCGACCATGCCTGCCTCTGTTGTGGGCCAGAGACCTACCATTGCTATGGTGACCGCCATCAACAGTCAGAAGGCTGTGCTCAGCACTGATGTGCAGAACACACCAGTCAACCTCCAGACGTCTAATAAGGTCACTGGGCCTGGGGCAGAGGCTGTCCAAATTGTGGCAAAAAACACAGTCACTCTGGTAAGCCAGCAGCTGCTACTCATGTGCCCATATAAGAGGGTTCAGGATACAGATTTGTAGAGTAATCCATTTTAGCTACTGCTGGAACTTCAATCCCTCCAGCATGCCAAATTCCCCTTTGAACCTGACAGGACAATATAGCATTCCCACAGTTTTTTCAGTTAACTGTAGAGGTGTTTTGACACCAAGGACCAAATTAAGCACGTTATCTGTAGTCAAAGTATGACCTGATTTTCAGGGAGAAGTGTCCTTCACAAAGGCATACATGCTGTTTCATTTATCTGTCCCTCCATTCTATCCACTGTCCTTCCTGCACAACTTGAGTGTTTAAACTCTCTTGTTCATTATTGCTACTTTGGAGAAAATTCCCTACTAAATTCTCTTAATTCATTATCCCTTAAATTGAACACAACCAGAAAGTACTGGGAGTTGGTTGGGACACATGAAAAATATTCAAGAAATTCACAAATGAACACATGAGTAGCCAAGTTCTGTCAGGGGGAAAAAAAATCCCTTTAAGGAAGTACTTGAACAAGAATTGTTCATGAGATTTCTAGGATTAAACCATTTAGAAACTATTATTCTCAGAAACTTGGGGAAACTGTATCCAAATTTTGACATAAAATTCTTTCCTTAAGATGGCAAGTAAGAGGGCTGGGATTGTAGCTCAGCGGTAGAGCGCTTGCCTCGCATGCGTGAGGCCCTGGGTTCGATCCTCAGCACCACATACAAAGCAATAAAATAAAGACATTGTGTCCATCTACAACTAAAAAAATATTTAAAAAAAAAAAAAAAAAAAAAAAGATGGCAAGTAAGAGCTCTTGGTGGCTTTTGAAGAATGACCAGTGACAAGTGAAACTAGAGAGAAACAAAGTGGAGCTTTGCCACTTACCCAGGAATCCCTAGAGAAGCAACCAGCTCACTCAGTCAGATGCTGAGGGTTAAGAAATCCTCTGTAGGAATAAAGCCATTTAGTGTTCACTCTTGGGTACAGCTTTTACCTCAGGAAAAAGCCCATTTGGCCAGGCCACAAGTTTGATTTTACTTTGCAGCCAATCTTAACTTTTAAAATAAGTAAGTGCAAGAGTTCTTAAGTGTCAGAGGAAGTTGTGTAAGATTGAGGAGCTTGCTCTGTTCCACATGAGGTGTGAGGAAACAGGTGTGTTGGTTCATATTACGGCATAAAGTGTGCAGGTGGGAGAGAAAATTTTCTTTTTTTTTTGTTTGTTTTTTAGAGAAAAACGTTTCTTAATGCAGTGTTAATCCAAGTGGTTAACTTTACAGTGAAAGTGTGTAGAAAATATTGTCTCATTCAGAGAATAGTGATACTGCTTTGATATTGAATTATGGTTTTTCTTCCTGGTTCATTTGTCTTTCCTGTTTTTTAGCAGGTTCAGGCAACACCTCCTCAGCCCATCAAAGTACCACAGTTTATCCCTCCGCCCAGACTCACTCCACGTCCAAACTTTCTCCCACAGGTGAGTAAACCATTGAGAAGCCAGTGATGGGTTAGGTAGGACACAAGTCCTCACGGCACTTTTTTTTTTCTACATTTTTTATTGTTGCATTATAATTGTATATAATGATGAGATTTATTGTTAAATATTTATACATGCACACAATAACAATATAATTTGGCTAAAATCACTCTCCAATACTTCTTCCCCCTGTCTCCAGATCCCTTTCCTCTACTCTACTTTGATTTTCATGAGAACCTCTCCCCCAGCCTTTATGAGAGAAAACATATGACCCTTGACTTTCTGAGTTTGACCTTATTTCAGTTAATATAATGGTCTCTTCAGTTAATATAATGGTCCATTTTCTTGCAAATGACATAATTTCATTTTTCTTTATGGCTAGATAAAACGCCAGTGTGTATACATATACACTGCATTTTCTTTATTCATTCATCTGTTGATGGACTCCTTGGCTGGTTCCATAGTTTGGTTATTGTGAGTTGTGCTACTATAAACATGGGTATGCATATATCACTCCAGTATGATGACTTAAATTCTTAAGGTTAAATACCAAGGAGTGGTATAGCTGGGTCATCTGGTGATTCCATGCCTAGTCTTTTGAAGAATCTTCATACTGACTTCCATAGTGGTTGTACTAATTTACAGTGCCACCAACAGTGTCAAAGTGTCCATTGTTTCCCCCACAACCTCTCCAGCATTTATTATTATTTGTATTCTTGATGACTGCCATTCTGACTGGTATGAGATGAAACCTCAGTGTAGTTTTGATTTGTGTTGAACATTTTTTCATATTTTTTTGACCATTTGTATTTCTTCTTTTAAGAAGTGTCTAATTCCTTTGCCCTCACGAGCCTTTTCTAAGGAGCCTAGAAGCAGGCTTACCAATTCAGCTGCATTTAGACCCCACTTAGCAAAAAATTCTGCCTGCCAGTTTGTCTACCATGAGGAAGTTTATTTTTTTTGTCTTAGTTTATCAGCAGTGACCATATGCAGTAGCCGAAAGAAGTGAAGGAAAAGGAAATTTTCCTAAATTTAAAACAATTAAGATTATACCATTAGGCTGGGGGATGGGGCTAGCTGGGTGATAGAACATTTACCCAGCATGTACAAGGCCTTGGGTTCAATTCCTACCACCATAAAAAATAAATAAATAACACCATTATAAACCTTATAATTTAGCCAAAAAAACCTGCCTGGCAGTGGGGAAAGAATATAATTACCACTTTTTCTTTTTGCAAAGAGAGTGAAGAAGGACAGCCAGACTAACCAGTGGGAACCATTCAGTTCTACTCTAGAAGTAATGATATCGCACATCATATTTAAAGGCCAAGTTTTGTTACAAGGTGTGGGAAGGGGTATGCCTAGGGTACTTTCTACCCAGGCCCACACAGCTCTGCTTGCTCATATTTCTCCTGAGTGTTCTTTTAGGAATTAGACTGCCCATCACCATTCTCAAGGCAGAGTGCCAGGATTACCCATCTGGCCCTTGAGGGCATTGACTTGCCCAATAGAAAGGCTGAGACTGAGGCCCTAGCTTTCAGACCAAGAGAGAAAAGAAAGGAATTTTGTAGCCCAATTGTGGTGCACACCACACTTACTCAGAAGGCCAAAACAGGAGGATTGCAAATTCAAGGCTAGCCTGGGCAATTTGGTGAGAACCTGTCTCAAAATCAAAAGGGCTGGGAATGTAGCTCAGTAATACAGTGCTTACCTAGCATTTACCTGGCCCTAAGTTCAATCCCCAGTACTGAAAAAATAAAAAGGAAGAAAGGAATTTTGTGATCAGTGGCATAAGGGATTTACAGATAGCCTCTGGAGAGAGAATGGACAGTGCTAAACATGAGATAAGATGATTTCAGTCATTTATCAGATAAATATTTAATAAATACCTTGAGTAGCAAACACTGTACTAAGCACTACAGATATGCCAGTTTTCAAGACAGAAGGTTCTCTGCTTTTAAAGAGCTTCAGAGACATTTACAGGCAATTACAGTATCTGTTACGGGAAGTACAGAGTACATTGAGAGTACGTAGGAGGAACACCCAGCCCATTCTTTTTTTTTTTTTATACTTTATTTAAATGCATTTCAAGTCACAGTACATATGTATAGCTCAATTTTTCCATTTCTCTGGTTGCAAACCAGATAGAGTTACACCATTTGTGTCTTCATACATGCACCAAGGATAGTGATGATGATCTCAATCAACCATCATTACTATCCCCATTCCCCTTTCCCTCCCCCCACCTCCCCTGTGCCGCATCCAGAGTTCCTCCATTTCTCCTATGTTCCCCATTCCCACCCGCCTTATGTATCATCATCCACTAATCAGAGAGAACATTCGGCATTTGGTTTTTTGGGATTGGCTTACTTTACTTAGCATAATGTTCTCCAATTCCATCCATTTGCCTGCAAATGCCCTAATTTTATTCTCTTTTATTGCTGAATAATATTCCATTGTGTATATGTACCACAGTTTGTTTATCCATTCGTCTATTGAAGGGCATCTCACACCCAGCCCATTCTTAAGTGTAGTAGATGAAGTTTCTTTAAGATTTCCTCAAAGAATTGACATTCAATCTGAGACCTAGAATCCTAGTAAAGTTAGCTTGACAAAGTTTTGGGGAAGGAATAAAAATGTCCCAGGGAGAAGGCAGAGTATATACACATGTCTCGAGTGGAGAGGGGCGTGTAGCTTCAAGGCACCAGAGGAGCTTTGCTGTAGCTGAGCACAGAGGGCAGTGGGAGCCAGTCCAAGCCAGACAGATGTGACTGGAGCACTGGGGCCACGCCTGTGGAGCCTTGTAGGCTGTGCAGGAATTTGGGCCTTATTGTAGGGGCAGCTGGAATCCATCACAGCATTTTCCCAGCAACTTCCCTAGCCCTTTTGATTTTATTTTGAGATGGGGTCTCACTAAGTAGCACAGGCTGGCCTTGACATGATCAAACTTCTGTTTTAGGAAACTCCCTCTTGAGGCTGGGGTTGTGGCTCAGTGGTGGAGCGCTTGCCTAGCACATGTGAGGCACTGGGTTCAATCCTCAGCACCACACAGAAATAAGTGAGTGAAGGTATGGTGCCCATATGGTGCCCATCTATAACTGAAAAAGACAGTTCCCTCTTGCCACTGTTTAGAGAATAGATTGGAGATGGTTAAGACTGTGGACAAGAACAGTTAGGACATTGTCAGTAATGATGATAGTTAATGATTATAGAGGATCTTGTTATACATCAGGTTCTAGGTTAGGCAGTTTACATGGGTTGTCTTTTAATCTTCACAAGAACCCTATGAATGTGGGCATTACCCCTTTTTTAGATAGAGAAGTAAGGCTTAGTCTGTTTTCAAACATTGGGTCATAACTCATTAGTGAAATCAATTGAGTGGGTTGATAGCCCATGCTATATACTTTATTTCATGAAGTTTTTGTTTTATATAGATATAAATATGTCTATATGTGTGTACTGATAACAATTTAAAATGTATTTCCTAATGTTAGGTTAGTGGTTCCCACCTCAGGGTCATTTTAAGTTAAGCTAAACTTTTAGGCAGACAAGACTATCATGGGCCACACTTAGCAGCAGTATACTTCAACTGATATAAGACAGAAATAACCATATGCCAAAAAGACAGCATTAGATATTTGTCTTCAGTGGGAGTGCCTACAGCAACTGTACAGCAGTTCCTATAGCTATCTAGGGATTGTTCAGGTTTAAGGAAATGCGTTCTTTATCTAGAACATCAGGAGAGCCACTGTAGCATAGAAGCCTTATGTGCTACAGGAACCAGTGTATCTTGTTATTACCATTCCATTGACATGGCATTCAAGATCCCCACAATGGGCATGCCTAAGTTATGAGAGTCACTCCAGTTAAGGAAGCCCAAAGCATGGGATCCTGCTGAATGTAGTTCTCCCCATCCAGATTCAATTTAATTATCCCTTGTTGATTTAGTAATAAATGGATTTTATCATGTACGCCTAGTAACATAGTTGCATTCTTACTCTTACTGGGTTTCTAGGGGGACAGAACTAGGTAGAGTTAACTGTGAATCAAACTCTGGGAAAGGATTTTACCCCCTGGCTTGCAGTTGTAAAAGTTGGAAAAATAAATTGGTTTAGAAAGACCGATTTTGTTGTCTGAGTTTACAGAGCTTATAGGTGTTAGAACCAGAATTTGAACCTAGGTAAAGTTGACCCCATATTTTTAATTACTTTCTTTTTTTTTGGTACCAGGGATTGAACCAAGGGCATTTAACCACTGAGCCACATCCCCAGTCCTTCTTTAATTTTTTTTTATTTTGAGAGAGGGTCTCACTAAATTGTTTAGGGCCTTGCTAAGTTGCTGAGGCTGGTTTTGAACTTAATGATCCTCTTGCCTTAGCCTCCTGAGCCATTGAGATTATAGGCCTGTGCCACTGTGCCCAGCTTAAGTACATATTTTTTAAATCGGTTTCAGTAAGCTAAAGATAAATGAGTGTTGTGGCGGTGAGGATAGAAAGAAATAGACAAATTTGAAAGTATTTAGGTAGTAGAGTTGAAGTAGAAAGTGTCAAGAATGCTGCTAAAGTTTTTTTGTTGTTGTTTTTGTTTGGTTTTTTTTTTTTTTTTTCAGTTTTACATGGACAAAATATGTTTATTTTAATGTGGTGCTGAGGATCGAACCCAGTGCCTCATACATGCAAGTGCTCTACCACTGAGCCACAACTGCAGCCCTGATGCCAAAGTTGATCAAAAAAGACCATTTACTTAGTAGAGATATCTAACAGGAAGTTGACTGTGATTCTGAAATTTAGGAAATGTCTCTGGTCCTGAGACCAGAAGACTGTGAAAGTCTTCCATACACAGATGGTGACTAAAGTCATGGGACGGGTAAGAGCTCTTAGGAAGAGTCAGGACATTGGGAACAAGAGGGGTTCAAGAACAAAATCCTGAGAAGTATTCACATTTAAGGTGGCACAGAAGAAGTGTAGCCAAGAATAGGGAATTAGAGGGCCATAAGTGGGGGTGTACTGAAGCTATGGATGTGAAGAAATTTAGAACGTGAATTAAGGCTGTTAGCAACCCTGTTACTATACTGGGCACAAGTTCTGGGTGGGACTCTTCTCTGGATCAGGCCTTTGACCTCTGTCTGAAGAGGAAGCATATTATATAAGCGGGAGCGGAGAGCTGAATTCCAGGGCAGCATTTGATCCTGTTGGGAGCCATGGGCCTTTTGTCAGATTTTATGTCCTAAGATCTGAAGAATTATAATAAGAAAGTAAATATTAATAAGTATTGTATTAAGTTCCATTTCACATACATAGTACAGAAGATTTTATGTTTTAGATTTACAGAACTTGAGAAGTATCTTTAAATAATACAGTAATTATTCTCTCTTTCCCCCATAGGTTCGACCCAAGCCTGTGGCTCAGAATAACATTCCTATCGCCCCAGCACCTCCTCCCATGCTTGCAGCTCCTCAACTTATCCAGAGGCCCGTCATGCTGACCAAGTTTACCCCGACAACCCTCCCCACATCCCAGAACTCCATTCACCCTGTCCGTGTTGTCAATGGGCAGACCGCAACCATAGCCAAAACGTTCCCCATGGCCCAGCTCACCAGCATTGTGATAGCTACTCCAGGGACCAGACTCGCTGGACCTCAAACTGTACAGCTTAGCAAGCCAAGCCTTGAAAAACAGGTACGGGAAGGATATATACCTGCCGTGGGTGGTAGTGTTGCCCTTGAGGCACTGGCTGCTGGGCTGTCTCTAAATACACCTTGTCAAGGGCTCTTCATCTCAGCACCACTGTTGATAACCTGTTGCTTATTATATAATCCTTCCACATGCAAAAAGCCCATTCTTACTGAAGCAAGTTGAATTGCTTTTCCACCATCCCTTTATAAAGAGCTTCAGATTCTTGTGTGAGTGAGCTCCCCCTGCTGCTTCTGATGCAGAAGTTCACAGATAGGCTCCACTTCTTCAGCTGGGAAGCACAAATGCAGTAAACAGAAAACGCCATATTAGTTTCTGCCCAATAAGAATCCAGATGAGGATATGACTGTGAGAGTCAGAAGAATAAACAAAACAGGGAAAGATATTTAATTTCAAAGATCTTCCATGGTTATTAGAGATAATGTGTAGCCACACAAATTCAAAGTTCCAAAAATCATACTCTAGAAGATGCAGACATTTTAGTTCAGATATTGAAACCCTTTATTTATATTTTCTGAAGTCAAAGTTTCTCTTAAACTGATGAGATTAGAACAATACAACTAACCTTAAAGAATAATACAACTAGCCGGGCGCAGTGGCGCAAGCCTGTAATCCCAGCACTTAGGAAGGCTGAGACAGGAGAATCGCGAGTTCAAAGCCAGCCTCAGCAACGGCGAGGCGCTAAGCAACTCAGTGAGACCCTGTCTCTACATAAAACACACAATAGGGCTGGGGATGTGGCTCAGTGGTCAAGTATCCCTGAGTTCAATCCCCAGTACCAAAAAAAAAAAAAAAAAAAAGAATAATACAACTAACCTTAAAGGTCCTATGGGAGCCATCTAAAAATAGAACAACAGCAAAGCAAAGGACTTATAGCCACTGACTATATCATTTTGGGAAAAAAAAAAATCAGTGGTGAGAAAGAAGAATTTTACAAAGAAAAGCATCCCCTTTCAAGAAAGTTGTTTTAATGTCATTGACTTATTTCTAATTGACTTCCCATTCATGGTGAAAAATAGTCTCTAGTGACCTTCCGTCTTCAGCTTCTGGATGGCAGCAGACTATGATTCAGACAGGTTGGCCACATGGTGGGGAATGAAAGGCTTCCTGCTCCTTTGGCCTTATTGAACAGAGGAACCTCACACACTAGGCTTTGTGCTCAGGAAGCTTATAAATGTAGCCGACTTTATGCTCAAAGAAACTAGCTGCCAAAATGCTTTGCTCAGGAAACATGAGAAAGCGCATATTGCCATTCCTGGGGAGCCTGCTCAGACCCCAAGAAGTACTGAGGAACATTCAGAAATAATTATTTTTATATATTTTAGATCAGAAGCTTTCACTCACTCATTGGCAGCAGAACTTCAGTATAAAATATTAAAATTTAAATGCTCAAGCTCAGGAGTTTGAGGAAGGATACATTTGGAGATCTGTCTGTCCTCGTGTGCTGTGCTGGTTCTCGGAGACCCTCAGTGTTCCACAGAAGATGGTTTCCCAATACCCTCTTTGATCACTAAATATTACTTCTCGTTGACTTTTTTAAGTAAAGAGACAAAGAGTTTTTTCATTTTCATTTGTACATTTTTTTTATTACAAAGGTAATATATGCTCATTTAAAAATGTCAATATTACAAAAATAAAAATCGTAGAAAGTGCTCTCCCCCATAATTGTTAAAGACTATAAACTATGCCATAATTTTAGAATTTTATCAAGAATTAATTACTATTAATACTTAGATTATATTTCCTCAAATATTTTCTGTGCACATGCAAAAACCAAAATCCATATATTATTTTTAACTTACTCCTTTTCCCCTTAATAGATGTTAAGCATCTTTTCATATCTTGGTGTTACATGTTGATAGAGCTTTTTATTTTAATTTTAATATCAAAAAGATATGCATGAGTTCTTAACAATTAAAAAATTTTTTCTTTTGTAGCAGTAAATTCCAGTCTCTCTTCTTTTGGAATAGGAAATCTAATAATAGAGGAATCTAATCATTGTCTATTTTAGTTTGGCAGGCTTCCTGGTGTAGCAGTCTTACGGATTACTAAACCCAATCAACAGGACTCTCTTTAAACTAGATTACATTTTCAGAATTCTCTTATTTCAGATCTTTCTACTATCCTTCTTTTCTCTTTTATTGCATCACCAGTATCATATCTTTAGCCATTAAGTCTTCTCATAGATGGGGCTAAGAGTAAAGCAGTGTAAATATGAAGCCATGAAAGTACCACTGTACCTGTGTATATAACGTTCTCAGTATGATCAGATGATCTGGGTTCTCCTCTGCTTTCTGCTGTTTCATTTAGGGTGGTAACATTATTCATTTAATAAAAATGTGTTGGTTAAATGCCAGCTGCTTTGCTGCTGGTGGTATATGTGTCCAAAGATGAATAAATCAAGGCCAGTACCCTCACAGAGCTCAGTCTGTGGTACATTTGAAGCAGGCACTGAGACTGTGCCACCAAGGAAGGAAGCATGGCAAATTATTTAGGTCCAGCGGCCTTGCAGCAGTGCCAGTCATATCAACAGGGCTCTCATTTCTTCCCCTTGCAAGCATTATCAACTTCCTTATCCAGCCCAGATAGGAGAACCCATCTCTTACTCCTTGTTAGAAGCCACTTTCCATTGTGGCTCTGAGAGAACAAATAGAAAAGTTTAAAGAATTTTGAGGCTTAAGATACACAGGCCTTGGGCTGGGATTGTAGCTCAGTGGTAGAGCGCTTGCCTTGCATGCGTGAGGCCCTGGGTTCGATCCTCAGCACCACATACAAAGCAATAAAATAAAGACATTGTGTCCATCTACAACTAAAAAAAAAAAAAAAAAAAAAGATATACAGGCCTACCTCATGCATACCTCAGAGATAATGTGAGTTCAGTTCCAAACCACCACAATGAAGCAAATATTGCAATAAAGCAAGGCATGAAATTATTGTTTTCCTAGTACATACAAAAGTTGGTTTACACTACTGTAGTCTGTTAAGTGTGCAGTAGCATCATGTCTAAAAAAATTTGCATACCTTAATTTAAAACTAAGTTATTGCTAAAAAAAATAAAATACCAACAATCATCTGAGCCTTCAGCCACATTGGTGGCTACTGACTGATCAGGTTGGTGGTCACTGAGGGTTGGGGTGGCTGTAGCAGCTTCTTAAGATAAGACAAGGAAGTTTGCTGCATCAGTTGGCATTTCCTCTCACCAAAGATTTCTGTGTACCATGCAATGCTGTTTGATAGCATTTTACATACAGTAGAACTTTCAGAATTGGAGTGAATCCTCTCAAGCTCTGCCACTGCTTTATCAACTAGGTTTAGGTAATACTCTGAATCCTCTGTTGCCATTTCAACAATGTCCACAGCTTCTTCACCATAGAAAATTCCATCTCAAAAAACCGTTTTCTTTGCTCAATCATAAGGAGCAACTCCTCATCCGTTAAAGTTTTATCATCACACCTGTAATCCCAGCAACTCAGGAGGCCAAAGCAGAAGGATTACAAGTTTGAGGTTAGCCTCAGCAATTTAGTGAGACACTATCTCAAAATAAAAAAAAGAAAATGGACTGGGATATAGCTCAATGGTGAAGTGACCCTCGGGTTCAATCCCTAGTACAAAAATAAAGCTTTATCATGAAATGACATCAGTTCAGTCACCATCTTTAGACTCCACTTCTAATTCTAGTTCCATCATCTTTCTACCACATCTGCATTCAGTTCCTTCACTGAAGTCTTGAACCCCTTAAAGTCATCTAGCTTCTCCTAAAGGTCTGTATATGTTAATATTTTGATCTCTTCCCATAAATCATGAATGTTCTTAATGACATCTAGAATGATGACTCCTTTCCAATAGATATTCAGTTTACTTTGCCCAGATCCATCAGAGAAATCACTACATATGGCAAGTACAGCTTGAGGAATGTAGTTCTTAAATGATCAGACTTAAAAGTTGAAATTACTCCTTTATCCATGGACTGCAGCATTGATACTGTCTTAGCAGACATGAAAATAACATTAATCTCATTGTATAGCTCCATTGGTACTCTTGGGTGACCAGGTGCATTGTCAATGAACAGTAATATTTTGAAAGGAATCTTTTTTTTTTCTTCCTGAGCAGGAAGTCTGAACAGTGGGCTTAAAATATTCAGTAGGCCTTGTTGTAAATAGATGTGCTGCCATCCAGGCTTTGTTGTTCATTCATAGAGCACAGGCAGAGTGGAGTTAGTGTGATTCTTAAGGGCCCTAGGATTTTCAAAACAGTAAACGACCACTGGCTTCGACCTGAAGTCACCAGCTGCATTAGCCCCTAACATGAAAGGCAGCCTGTTCTTTGAAGCTTTGAAGCCAGCCATTGACTTCTCCTCTCTAGCTATGAAAGTCCTAGATGGCATTTTCTTTGAATATAAGGCTGTTTGATCTACAGTGAAATCCTGTTGTTTGGGGTAGCCACCTACCCTTATCTAAGCTAGGTCTCCTGGATAACTCGCTGCAGTTTCTACATCAGAGATCATTGCTTCACCTTGTACTGGTATGTTACAGAGGTAGCTTCTTTCCTTAAACTTGACGAACCAACTATTGCTAGCTTAAATTTTTTTTGCGGGGGATACTGAGGATTGAACTCAGGGGTACTCAACCACTGTGCCACTTCCCCAGACCTATTTTTGTGTTTTTTTATTTAGAGACAAGGTCTCACTGAGTTGCTTAGTGCTACGCCATTGCTGAGGCTGGCTTTGAACTCGGCGATTCTCTTGTCTCAGTCTCCCAAAGTGCTGGGATTATAGGCGTGTACCACCGTGCCCAGCTATCTTCAAATTGAAGAGAATTGGGGCCTTGCTCTAGATTAGGCTTTGGCATAAGAGAAAGTTGTGGCTGGTTGATCTGTCCAGACCACTACAGTTCTCCATATCAGCGGTGAGGCTCTTTATGTTTATCTAATTTATATATTCACTGGAGAAGCACTTTTAACTTACTTCATGAACATTTCCTTTGTACAAACTGGCTAACTGGCATTAAAGGCCTAGCTTTCCACCCATCTCTGCTTTCAGTATGCCTTCTTCATTAAGCATAATCATTTCTAGCTTTTGATTTAAAGTGAGAGATGTGGGACTCTTCCTATCACTAGAATAGAAACCACTGTGGGGTTATTAATTAGGCTAATTTCAGTACTGTTGTGTCTCCGGGAATAGGGATGCCTAAGAAGAGGGAGAGACGGGAACCACCAGTTGGTGAAGCAATCAAAACACACACAGTATTTATCAATGAGGTCATCATCTTTTTCTTTTCTCTTTTTCGGTTTTTTTTTTTTTTGTGCAGGGGGAGTTGTTTGTCTTGTTTTTGTTTGTTTGTTTGCTTTGTTTTTTTTGAGATGAGGTCTTTTTATTACCAAGACCAGTCTTGAACTCCTGGGCTTTCGCAGTCCTTTTACCACAGACTCCTGGGACTGCTGGCATGTGCCACTGCACCCAACAAGCTCACCATCTTTTATGAGTACCTTTCATGAAGCCCCCAATCAATCAACAGTCATAACATCAATGATCTTAGATCACCATCACAGATATAATAATGAAATGGCTTGGAATACTCTTGAGAATTGCCAAAGTATGACAGAGAGACACGATGAGCACAAGGTGCTGGGAAAACGACACCTGTAGATTTGCTGGACACAGGGTTGCCATGAACCTTCAATTTGGCATAGAGAGAGGGGAAAAAAACAAAAAAACACCAAAACTATTATAAATGGGGATGATCCCTGTTGATGCTCAAATGAGGTAAAGAGTTAAAAGTCTGTTGGACTATGTCTGACTCAGAGTTATGTTCTCAGGAATTACGTTTGTTTCTTCCCCAACTCATCCACACCATGCAGCAAGGAACTCTGTGGAAAGCAATAGAAGGTCCTGTGGGAAAAGTTTGCCGGAAAGCCCCTACTCCCATGTATGTTCTTCATAGGAACCTATATAACAGCTCTAAAAAAGGATGAGAATATTATTCAGTGTACCACCCCCCACTTCCATTCTTCCCTCTTAGTAAACCTGAACTGATGATCTCCCTCCACCCCACCCCACCCCCAGAAATCCAAGTAGCCAAACAAAGGATGTTGCTTGCCTTCAATTCAAATTTATTTAACCTGATTAACTATCTTGTCCCATTGTGCTAGATGTGGAACACCTATAAAAACTATCTAATATATCATGTATAATGTGATTATATAATATATAGCATGATTATATAAGAAAATTATAATTATATTGCAATAATTGTATTATATTGATTTATATAATATATAAGCTCTAGATTACAATATCCAACATATTTTAATGCTCCAGTGTTAATTTCATTGAACTGTTTGCAGAATTGAAAACTTGAGACTTTGTAGCTTACGGAAACTACTTGGACAGTTATTCATTTGCACCTGCCTAACTGATGTTTTCATGCAGCCAAGTCTCAGGGTGAATTTGAAATTCAGGGTTCTAGACTTGTCAGAGTTTTTGGATTCAGCCTTTTATAATACCAGACAGGACAAAAAGTTGCAAATTCAAATAGCCGAGGATGTAAAGCAAGAAATAAATGAGTAAAGCAAGTTGGAAGTAAACAAGTGGACTTTTTATTTTTCCACTTTCAATTGAAATATAAGTGAAAGAGATAAGCTACTTTATTCTTAATTCCTCTTTTAAAATAATCAGGCAAGTATAATAATAATTGACAATAGAAAGTGGAAGAGACTGTGGTGATCTGCTAAGTAATGTGCACCTTCTCAAGGAAGCAGCTGCTTCTTGGCAGTAACCAGTTTTTATCCTATGGAAACTTTGAAGAAAAGTCTGAAATCCAGATGTTTTGAAAAGTTGCCTAGTTTTTAAAATACTAGTAACTGTTCAAATACTATGTAGGCAAAAAATAACATCTCCAGGGCAGCTTCAACTCTGGATAATGGTTTATTATCTCTGATAAGAGACCAAGCTTTTAGATTAATCAATCTTTTTTGTTTCTTAACCTAATTTTTTAAAATTGAAGTGAAATTCACATTACATATAATTAACCATCTTAAAGTGAACAATTTAATGTAACAATTTAGTTACATTCACAGTGTTGTACAGCCACCATCTCTTACCTGGTTCCCAAACATTTTCATTACCCCAAAAACCTAGTATCTTTTAAGCAGGTTTTTTTTGTTTGTTTTTGTTTTTTTTTGGCACTGGAGATTGAACTCAGGGGCACTTGACCACAGAGCCACATCCCCAGCCTTATTTTGTGTTTTATGTAGAGACAGGGTCTTACTGAGTCCTTAGCGCCTCCTGTTGCTGAGGCTGGCTTTTTCTCCTGTCTCAGCCTCCCTAAGTGCTGGGATTACAGGCTTGCACCACCACGCCGGGCTCAAGCAGTTATTTTTTTTATTCACCTCGCCCCCTGCCCTGGCAGTCTCCAGTGTGCTTTCTGTGTCTGTAGATTAACCTATTCTGGATATTTTATATAAATGGAATAATAAAGCATGTGAATTTTTGTGTCTGGCTTCTTTTACAGTATGATGTTTTCAAGATTTATTCACATTGTAATATTCATCTATGCTTCCTTCGTTTGTAATGGCCGAATAATATTCCATGATGTGTATGTGTGTTTGTTTCTCCATTCATCTGTTGGTAGACATTGGAGTTGTTTCTACCCGTTGACTGTTGTGAATAGTGCTGCTATGCACATTGATGCATAAGTATGCATATGAATACTTGTTGTTAGTTCTTTGGGCTATATGCATAACAGTGTGTTGCTGTGTCATTTGGTAATTCTGCTCAACTTTTTGAGGAACTGCCAAACTGTTTCTCAGAGTCATGCTTTAAGGTACATTTTGCACAATGGCTAAATCATTCTTATTCCCAGAAGCAGTGTATGAGCATTCCATTTTCTCCACACCCTTGCCAGTGCTTACTGTTTTCCTTTTTTTGTTGTTTTTTTTCCCTTTTGTTTGTAGCTAGCCTGGTAGGTGTGAAGCAGATAGCATTCTAATATTTATTTGCATTTCCCTAATTACTAACAATATTATCTTTTCATGTGCTTATTGGCCATTTGTATATATTCTCGAGAGAAATATCTATTCAAATCCTTTACCAGTTTTTAAATTGAGTTGTTTTATCTTAAGTTGTAAGAGTCCTTCATATAATATAGATAATAGACTCTTATTAGATACTTGATTTTTAAATACTATTTTTCATTCCGTAGGTCATCTTTTCATTTTCTTGATACTGTCCTTTGATGCATTTTTGTCTCGATCTTGTGCTCTGCAGCTTTGTTGAATTTATTAACTCTAATAGTTGTGTGGATTCTTTGGGATTTTCTGTATCTACAGTCATGTCATCTGCAAATTGGGGTAGTTGTATGTCTTCTTTTTCAGTTTTGATGTTTTGATTTCTTTTTCTTGCCTAATTGCTATTGCTACAATGTTGAGTAGCAGTGGTGAAAGCAAAAGTCCTTGTCTTGTCCCTGATCTTGGGGAAAAGCTTTCAGCGTTTGACCATTGAGCATGATGTTAAGGTGTACAGTGTGAATGTTTGGTATAGATATACATAGTGATGAAAGCAAATACGCACTATGACCTAATACCATGAAATATGATGTAAAACCAACTTGGTATTCTATTTGACTTTCCAATAAAAGTCGTTTTCCTGGTTTACCTGAAGGGGGAAAAAAACCGATATACATAGTGAAATGATTGCTACAGTCAGGCTAATTAACATGTGCGTCTCATGTAGTTATCTTTTGTATATGTGTGGTGGTGGTGGAGGATTTTTTTTTTTAGTACTGGGGATTGAACCCAGGCTTTGTGCGTACATTCCTAGCCCCTGGACTTTGACAAATACTTTTTCTGCACCAATTGAAATGATCACATGTTTTCCTTACTTCTATTCATGTGGTATGTTATGTTGATTTTCTTATGTCGAATGGCTCTTCCATTCATGGAATAAAGCCAACTTGGTCATGGTGTGTCATCCTTTTAATATGCCATTGGATTCAGTTTGGTAGTAGTATGTTGAGGATTTTTGCAGCTATATTCATAAGGGAAATCAATCTGTAATTTTCTATTCTTGTGGTAGTAAAGTAATGCTGCTTTCATAGAATGTATTAGGTTCTGTTTTTTGGAAGACATTAAGTAGGACATCTTTAAATGTTTGGGGAAATTCATTAATGAAGCCATCTGGCCCTGAGCTTTTTGTTTTAGGAGAAGATTTTGATAAATGTTTATTTTATTTTATTTTTGGTACTGAGGATTTAACCTAGGGGCTTTTTACTGAGCTACATCTCAAGCCCTTTGTATTTATATATTTTATTTTGAGATAGGTTCTTACTAAGTTGCTGAGGTTGGCCTTGAACTTGAGATCTTCCTGCTTCAGCCTCCCAACTTACAGGCGTATGCCACTGTGCACAGCCTTGATTATTGTTTCTGTATTTTTAGTTGTTAGAGGCCTGTTTAGATTTGGGTTGATTTTGGTAATGTGTTCCTGGGAATTGGCCCATTTCACCTACAGTATTTAATTATTTGGTGAACAATTGTTATATGTATTTTCTTGTCCTTTTTGCCTCTCAAAGGTAAGTAATAAAGCCCCCACTCTCATTTTTGGTTTTAGTTATTGTGTTTGTTCTTTCTTTGTTTCTTTCTTTTTCTTGTCTTTTCTTTCTTTCTTTTTTTTTTTTTTGGTACTAGGGATTGAACTCAGGGGCACTCGACCACTGAGCCACATCCCCAGCTCTGTTTTGTGTTTTATGTAGAGACAGGGTCTCACTGAGTTGCTTAGCACCTTACCGTTGCTGAGGCTGGCTTTGAACTTCTGATTTTCCTGTCTCACCCTCCCACAGTGTTGGGATTACAGGCATGCGCCCCTGCGCCCGGCTTGTGTCTTTTCTTTTTAGTCTAACCAAAGGTTCACAAATTTTGTTGATTTTTTTTTTTTTTTAAGAATCAACTTCTGATTTTGTAGATTTTTTTTATTTTTCTCTATTTTATTTATCTCCACTCCAAACTTTATTATTTCTTTCCTTTTGCTAGCTTTGGGCTTTGTTCTTTTTCCTAATTCTTGAAGCATAGTTAGGTTATTGGTTTGCGGTCTCTCTTCCTTAATAAACTTAAAATTGCTCTAAATGTATCTCTTTCTCTTGCTTTTCCTGCATCCTGTAAGTTTTGATATGTTGTGTTCTGTTCTTATTCATCTCAAAGTATTTTCTAATTTCCTTAGTGATTTCTTCTTTGACCCTTTGGTTTAAGAGTGTGTTGTTTAAACCACATATGGTAGTACATGCCTGTAATCCCAGCTGTTCAGGAATCTGAGGCAGGAGGATTGCAAATTTGAGCCCAGCCTGGACAACTTAGTGAAACCCTGCCTCAAAATGAAAAATAAAAATGTCTGGGGATGTGGCTCAGTGGTAAAGTGTCTCTGAGTTCAATCCCTAGTACTGTTTTTTTAAAAAAAAAGTGTGTTGTTTTCACATACTGTGGATTTTCCTTGTGGTACTAATTTCTAGCATTTTTCCATTTTGTCCAATAACATATTTTATATGACTTTAGTCTTTTTAATTCCATTAGTTGTTTTATAGCCTGAAATAGTCTATCTTGGAGAATATTCCATATACACTTGAGAAAATGTGCATGTACACTATTATTAGAGTGTTCTTTATTTATCTGTTAGGTCTAATTGGTTTAGTGTTGTTCAAGTCCTTTCTGTCTTTATTAATATTTTGTCTTCATGTTATATCTATTATTTAAGGTTAAGTATTGAAATCTCCAGCTACTGTGGAGTGATCTATTTCTCTTCTCAGTTCTCTCAAGTATTTGATTCATAGGTTTTGGGACTCTTTTGTTGGGTGCATATCGAACGTGTGCGTTTTCTTTTTTCTTCAGAAAGACACCTTTGTTTATATATAATGGTCTTCTGTGTTTCTTGTAACAAATTTTAACCTCCAGTGAATTTTGTGTAATGGTGGGATACATTCCTGCACCCTTTGGGTTGCTATTTGCCTGAACTCTTTTTTTTTGGAAGTGGGGGTGTGCTGGAGTTTGAACTCAGGGGCACTTGACCACTGAGCCACATCCCTAGCCCTATTTTGTATTTTATTTAGAGACAGGGTCTCACAGAGTTGCTTAGGGCCTTTTTAAATTGCTGAGGCTGGCTTTGAACTCGCAATCCTCCTGTCTCAGCCTCCCGAGCAGCTGGGATTACAGTCATACACCACGGCACCCAGCGTGATCTCTCTTTCATCCTTTCACTTTCAGTCTTTCTGTGTCTTTCACTCTAAAATGAGTATCAGGCAACACATTGTTGGATTATTTATTTTATCCATTTTGCCACTGTCTGTCTTTTAGTGGTGTATTTAATTCAGTTACATTTAAAGCGATTGCTGGTAAGGAAGGACTTATACCATTTTGCTCTTTGTTTTCTATATTTCTTATGCTTTTTTGTGCCTTCAATGCTGCCTTCTTTTGTGTTTGATTTTTTTCTAGTGTACCATTTTAATGCTTTCCTCATTTCCTTTTCTATGTATATTTTAATTGGGGTTTTTTTTTAGTGGTTACCATGGGGATTACAGTTAACATTCATAAGTTTTTTTATAATTTAATTTGAACTGATCCCAGCTTAGTTTCAATAAAATACAGAACTCTCTTCCTATGCAAACTGACCCTCTGTGTTATGTTAATTTTGCCACAGATTTTATCTTTATACATTGTGTGCCTGCTAATATGGATTTATAATTATTGTTTTATGCATATGACTTTTAAGTCATGGGAAACAAAATGAGAAGTTACAAATCAAAACTACATAACACTGATTTTATATTTACCTATATAGTTACCTTTACTAGAGTTCTTATTTCTTTGTATGGCTTTGAGTTCCTGTCTAATGTGTTTTCATTTCAGCTTGAAGGACTCCCTTTAGCATTTATTTGCAGATATACTAGCAGCAAACATCGTTCGCTTTTGTTTATCTGGGAGTATCTTCATTTCTCCTTCATTTTTGCAGAATAGTTTTATAAATACAGAATTCTTGGTTGATTGTTTTATTTTGTTTCTCAGCACTTTAAATATGTTACCCTGCTGCCTTCTCATCTGCAGCTTAGAGTGGTTCTGGCTCAAGGTTCCCCACAAGTTTGCAGTCAGATTAGTTGGCCAGGGAATCATCTCGAGGCTTAACCAGAGCTGGGTAGTTTACTTCGGAGCTAGCTCAGTCACACGGTTCTCGGCCTGTCTTCGCTGGCTGTGGGCAAAGGGCTCAGCTCCTCATTTCTTGGGCCTCACTATAGGGCTGCTCACAGCATGGCAGCTGGCTTCCCCCAGAACAAGAGATCCTTGAGAGAAAGGCAACCCATGATTCTTTTATTTTTATTTGATTGAGTGTTTTTTGCATTTTTTGTCTAACACTCACATAGTATATCTTAGTGCATGAGAGAGAGAGCCGCTCGAGCCATAGGTGATTCCTTAGCAGAGAGGAACAGGAATCTCCTTCTTCAGAGGCATTGCCACCAAGGGCTTTACTCAGCCCTAGAAGTAGAGGAACAGGGCTCCAGGGAGCTACTGCGCACAACCTTGGGATGGAGCAACAAACCTTTACAATTGACCTCTTCTCTCTCTCCTCCCTCATACTTCTGTCCTATGTTTATTTCCACTATGAAAATAAACTTAGACCTTAAAATGTCACTATAAACTACTTTCCCTTAGGAGGTTTATTTTATGGAGAAAATGTGTCCTTTTTGGTTAAACTGTGTGTATGTGAGTGGGGTGGGGGAGGAAAAGACTTGAATGATTCTCCTGGTAGGGCACACTCTTCACTCAGATCAATCAGCTCTTTTTTATATTCCTGCAATGAGTGAGGGTACTACACTAAACACAAAGGAGCGCAAAACAAGGGGTATACAAAATAGTCCCCACTGTCAAGTAGCTTGTGATACAAACGGAGACATATGACAGGACTCTGACAAAACACACACACGGCAGCATTTGTGCCCACAGGAGCACTTGCCACGGTGTTGATTGCTTATACCTTCCTGGTGTCATAATAAGGAAAGCAGAAGGAAAATAGGAAGGTGGCCAGGAAAGAAAGTGAGAGATTTTTGTGATTATGCTATTTTTTCAGTTCTAGTAAAATATTTCATAGCATTATGATTTTTTAAAATTTATTTATTTTACAATAGAATGTATTTTGACACAGTACACAGATGGAGTACAACTTCTCATTCCTCTGGCTGCATGTGGTTCAGAGTTACACAGCATTCTGATTTTTAAGAATCTTTTCCCCCCACATTTTTATTAGTGCATTATACCATCTATTAAAAAGGCTGTCTTCTCCAGTGTGTGTTTTTGGCATCTTTGTCAAGCATCAGATGACTGGGTGTGTGGGTTTGTCTCTGTGTCTTCTGTTCTCTACTTGGTCTGTGTGTCTGTTTTCATGCCAGTACCATGCACTTTTTGTTATTATAGCTCAGCAGTATAATTTGAAATTAGGAGTAAGATCTTCTATGTATAGAATCATATTATCTGTAGTGATAATTTGACTTCTTCCCTTTCTATTTTTATCCCTTTTATTTTCTTCTCTTGCCTAATTGCTCTGGCTAGAATTTCTAGCACTATATTAAATAAGAGTGGTGAGAGTGGACATCTTGTCTTGTTCCAGATTTTAAAGGACATGTTTTCAGTTTTTCCCTATTTACTATGAGGTTGGGTTTTGGGTTTTTCTTTTATACCTTTATGATGTTGAGGTAGGGTTCTTCTATCACTAGTTTCTTCACTGTTTTTTTATCATGAATGGGCATTGAATTTTGTCAAAGGCTTTCTCTGCATCTGTTGAGATGACTAAGTGATTTTTGGCCTTGATTCTATTTGTGTGATGAATTACATTTATTGATTTACATATGTTAAACCATTCTTGCATCTCTGGGATAAAAATAACTTGGTCTTGATGTACAATCTTCTTAATATTTTGTTGAATACAGTTTGTTAATATTTTAGTAAGGATTTTTGCATCAGGGACATTGGTCTGTAGTTTTCTTTCCTGGATGTGCTGTTATCTGGTTTTGGTATGAGTGATACTGGCTTCAAAGGATGAATTTGGAAGTGTTCCATCCCTCTATATTTCATGGAATAATTTGAGGAGCATTGGCATTAATTCTTTTTTAAAGGTCTGGTAGAATTCAGTTGAGACTCCTTCTAGTCATGTACTTTGTTGTTTTCTTTGTTTTTATTACTGCTTCTATCTCATTACTAGTTATTGGGCTGTTCAGGTTTTCTGCGTTCTCTTGATTCAGTTTTGGCAGGTCAGGTGTATCTAGAAATGTATCCATTTCTTCTAGGTTTTCCAATTTATTGGAATATAAGTTTTCAAAATAATCCCTCATGATCCACTTGATTTCTGTGATGTTTGTGGTGGTTTCTTTTTCATCTCTAATTTTATTAATTTGAGTCTTTCATTTTCTTTTGGTTGGTTTGGCTAAGGGCTTATCAATCTTGTTTTTTCTTTTCAAAAATCCACCTCTTCATTTCACTGATCGTTTGTATTCTTTCTTATTCTTAATTTCATTGATTTTGACTTAATCTTAATTATTTCCTCCCTTCTAATAGTTTTCGAATTGGTTTGTTTTTGCTTTTTGAAGGCCTTGATATGCATCATTAGGTTCATTATTTGGAATCTTTTTTGCTTTCTTATGTAGGCACGCATAAACTTTCCTCTTAGAACTGCCTTTATAGTATTCCAGAGGTTCTAATATGTTGTATCATTATTCTCATTTGAGTCTTAAGAATTTTTAAATTTTTTTCCTAATTTTTTCATCATCTGTTAATCATTTAAAAGTGTATTATTCAATCTTCATGTATTTATATAGTTCTGAGGGTTTTTTGGTATTGATTTTTAATTTCATTCCATTATGATCTGATAAGATGCAAGGAATTGTATCAGGTTTTTATGGTTGTTGTTTTTGTATTTGCTAAGAGTTTCTTTGTGGCCTAAAATATGGTCTATCTTTTAAAAGGCTCCATGAGCCGCTGAGAAGAATGTATATTCAGCTTGAATGAAACATTGTATAGATGTCTCAGAGTCATTTGATTTGTAATATTTTTCAGGTCTAAAGAATCTTTCCTGAGTTTATGTCTGGATGACTTAGTGCATTTTGAGAGAGAAATCATCCAGTATTATTGTACTGGGGTCTCTCTGAGGCTTTAATTCAAGTAGTGTCTTTTTAATGTAATTAATTAGTTACACCCATGTTTGAGGCATAAATATTATCATCATATATTCATGTTGGATTATTCTGTTTACCAGTGTAGTGACCTTCTTTGTCTCTTCTGATTAATTTTGTCTTGAAGTCTGCTTTGTCAGATATGAGAGCAGCTACTCCTGCTTGTTTTAAGGCTCCACTCACATGGTATATCCATTTTCATCCTTTTACTTTCAACCTGTGGCTGTCTTTGCCTATAAAGTGAGTCTCTTGCAAACAACACATAGTTAGGTCTTGATTTTAAATCTGTTCTGCCACCATGTCTTTTTTTGGGGGGTGGGGGTGCTGGGGATTGAACCCAGGGCCTTGTGCATGTAAGGCAAGCACTCTACCAACTGAGCTATATCCCCTGCCCCAGCCTGTCTTTTAATTGGAGAGTTGAGACCATTTGCACTCAGTGTTATTATAGAAAGATGTTTATTATGATTTTTGAGAACTTTTGATGTTGTTTGTAGGATTAAAGTCTTGACTCCCGCCAATCAATGAGATAATTTGATCCTAATTTAATTACTTGTAGTTACCATACAAAAAGACCATTTCATCCAAAGTTTATTTCAGTTTCGAAAAACTAAATTAGGTTTGTATTTACAGTTTATATCCGTTGTTCTAAAATAATTTGAGTATTTACAGAACTTCATAAAATGGATTATCCATTAGGTTATGGGGAGAATAGTAATGCAATCTCAGTCTGCCAGTATGCTACTACCATTTGTGTTTAAAGATGGTCATGAAACTGGTATTTCTGATGTTTAAGTGGATGTCTCTAGAAGTAGGTGGGCGTATTCTGGACTTCAGCCCTTGTTGAAGGTGGCCCTTCCTTAGTAATTGGCTTTCTCCTCTAATGGATAGTATAGGCAGGTTTTAAATATTCCAAGTAAAGGTAGTTCTTCAATCTGTCTAGATTATGATTGGAATTATTCTGAAGAAGAGCATGTATATAGGATGTTTCTGACATTCAGATCCTGAGCAAGCTGTAGTCTAGAGCTTGGCCCGTAGGTAGTGACAATGGGCTTGCTTCTGGGAAGCTACCTCCACATCCTGCAGTGCTTTGAAATCAGAGCAGCTGGTACTTCATTTTATACATGGGAATTGTACCATGGATTTTTCTTTTTGTGTAATTTAGACTATTTTATTTACAGATTCATATTTACTCTAGTTATACAGTCTAATATCTTCAGCTAGGTCTTCACATTTTACCCCCAATGAAATCTGTGCTGTGAACTCCTCTATTAATATGTTCTTGAGCATGTTCTTTTCTTCAGCTGTCTTTAACAGTTAAATCACTGTTTTGATTTCATTCTTTTAATTAAATGAATTCTGAATTTTCATTGAATTTTTCTCCCCTAGACAGTTAAATCCCACACAGAAACAGATGAAAAACAAACAGAGAGCCGTACCATCACCCCACCTGCTGCACCTAAACCAAAACGGGAAGAGAACCCTCAGGTAGGTCCATCTTTCTGGAGGCATGGCTCGGCCTATGATGTGTGGTTCATTCCCACATAAAGCAGGAGGGATATCTGCTTTCTGAATCACTCAGTGATCTCTTTCTTGTGCTTTCTTTTATTCAACAATATTATTTCCAAGTCAGGTTGGTGAGGGAAATGTGTTGAAATCACCCAGTATTATTGTCCTGGGTCTGTCTGAGGCATTACTTTGAGTAGTGTCTCTTTTTTGTATTTAGTTGCACCCACGTTTGGGGCATAAATAAATGTTCATTCAAATCATAATCAGAAAGAGTTATGTAACATTTGGGGCAGATTTGAGTGTGGCCCTAAGGATCTATGCACAGGCACTTAAGTATTTTGGTGTTTCAAAGGAAAAGTTTTGAAATGATGATGTTCAAATACATGTTACAGCTATACTGTTACATTCCAAATTATTATTATGTTCTGTTTGTCTCAGGCATTTATGAGATGTCCAGTTCACTCAGCTAATGTCTGTTTACGTTATTGATTTCATTTGTTAAATGTGTATTTTTATTACCTTTTTATTGCATTAAAACCCCAAATCCCAAATGAACTTGGTAGTGTAAAAATAGTTCATTGAAGCATAAAAGAAAGGATGAAAATAGTAACCTATAGTACAAACTTAGGAGAGAATTACAAATATAGGTAGCCAGCAAGACCCTGATACAAATACAGAATGTGAATCTGTATGTTCTCAGGCAGGAGACTATCTTACTTGGATGCTTTTGTATAATCAGCTATGAAAGAAAAATAGAGACAGGTAGTATGATGAATCTCTAATAGTTGGATTTTATTAGACTAGTAATCCATTTCTCTCTATCCTCCATGCATTCTTCTTAATGTAACCATGTCAGATAGTGGTATAAAGCCCTCAAAACTTCATGTCATTTTTAACATATAAAAAATCAGTGATTTATTGAACTAACCCAGGTTTTTCTAAAATAAGCACCAAATGTAATTCTTTATGATATGATATGAATGAATTTTTAATTTTCTCTTTAAAGAAAGGAACAAGGGTTGGGTATAGCTCAGTGGTAGAACAATTGCCTAGCATGCATGAGGTCCTGGGTTCGATCCCCAACGCTGAAAAAAAAAAAGAAAGAAAGAGAGGACCAAAACTTAAGCCACAGAAAAGTACTAGTTACACAAATTGCTGAGAAACTTGTGAAATTGTCCACAAAATTACTGAAAAGTTTTGTACTTGGTGGAGGAAAAAAAAGCTGTTAGCAAAATTTCTTTACCAAAAGAAACTGAAGAACATCTCAGGTCAGTGGCACAGTGTGAGCAATCAGATGCCATCTGTGTCGTAGCGGGTGTTTCATCTAGTTGGACAGAATCACCGCCATAAGGAAGGTAGATTAGCTCTTGGTAAACATACATATATGATATGTATGTGGTTACACACGTGTGTGTGTGTGTGTGTGTGTGTGTACACTTGGTAAAACTTCTTGAAACCTTTTTGTTCTATCACTGAAACACTCTTCCACAAGAGAGGAGATCTTTTTCCTTTAATAGTTTTGTGAGCTTGACCTAGACTGGCAAAGATGAGCTGGATGTGAGTGGCCCAAGATTAAAAATACATCTGCATGTCAGTCTAAACACTACTTTATTAGCAGAGAATGTGGGTGGACAGCCTTCTAATCTTTTTTGTTTGTATGTGATACTGGGGATCAAAGCCAGGGCCTCGTATATGCTAGGCAACTGTCCTACCACCTAACTACATCCCCATCCCTTCTTATTTTTTGAGACAAGATCTTGTTATGTTGCTGTGGCTGCCTGCCCTCAAACTCATGATCCTCCTGCCTCAGCCTCCCGAATAGCTGGGATTACAGGTTGTACACCACTACACCCAGCTGACAGCCTTTTTTTTTTCCTTGCTTTCTTTCTTTCTTTTTTTTTTTTGGTGCCAAGCATTGAACCCGGGGTGGTTTATCACTGAGCCACATCGCCAGCCGTTTTGAGACAGGGTCTCACAGAGTTGCTTAGGACCTTGCTAAGTTGCTGAGGCTGGCTTCAAACCTACGATCCTCTTACCTCAGCCTCCAAGCTGCTGGGATTATAAGCGTACACCACCACACCCGGCCTCAGCTGACAGCCTTCTAATCTTGATTTTATTTTAAAGAAATAGTGAAAATTAGGAATGTAGTTATTGGCAACCACAAATGAATGCCATTTCAATGTGCAGCATAGGAAATGGGCTGTGAGTTTGGCAATACTGCTCCTTAATCAGCTGTGGAGGGGATAGGTGTTCACCAAAGGTTTGAAATAGGAAGTTAAATTAAAACATTTTTTTCAGGACTCTAAAGATACCTGTAAAAACATTCCTGTGTTCTCAAGGAATGCATCTTGAATAGTTTGAACCTCTCACTTCCAAAGTATCATAATATTTAAAACTGAGAAGAGGTCAAGAATTTTAAAGACCAAACCATGGTATTAATAACTCTATAGGATTTGCTAACAATTAATGATGTTATTTATTTGAGAAAGAAATTGTTGACATATTATTTGACATATTCAGAAAACAGCTCTATTCAGGCACTCTAATTAGTGTTTCTAAAGTCATACTTTGCAGACCACAAACAACCAAAGAGAAGAATGAAATTCAGCCTGTTGGGACTGGGGCTGGGGCTGGGGCTGGAGCTTAGTGGCAGAGCGTTTGCCTAGCACGTGTAAGGCACTAGGTTCAATCGTCAGCACCACATAAAAATAAACAAAATAAAGGCATGCTGTCCATCTACAACTACAAAAAAAAATTTTTTTTAAATCAGTTGCTCTCTTCAGCTTGAAGTATTTTAATATTCCATCTTTGGGAATTCTAATCATCCTTGTTTCTGTTGGAGCCCTAACAGTGGTCTTCAGAGAGAAATTGCTCTGTGATTTTTAGGTCCATGTTTGATTTAAAAAATTCAGTATCACCTAGGTGCAGTGGCACAAGCCTATAATTCCAACAGCTCAGGAGGCTGAAACAAGAGGATCATGAGTTGAACCCTAGCCTCAGCAACTTAGTGAGGCCCTAAGCAACTTGGTGAGATCCCATCTCCAAAATAAAATATGAAAAAGGGGGCCTGGGATTGTGGCTCAGTGGTAGCGTGCTTGCCTTGCATGTGTGAGGCACTGGGTTTGATCCTCAGCACCACATAAAGTAAATAAAATAAAGATATTGTGTCCATCTACAACTTAAAAAAATATTTTAAAAAAATATATGAAAAAGGGCTGGGGATGTGGCTTAGTGGTTAAGTGCCCCTGGGTTCAATCCCAAAGTACCAGAATACCAAAATAAGTAAATGATAAATCAATAAATAACAGTATGAAACAGAACCTGCTGTAATCCTTGAAAATCATTTTAGCTTTGAGGTAGCAAATTACCTCCTATAATTCTTGAAAATTATTTCAGCTTTGAGGTAGCATTGTCTGTTGGCAGTAAAAATGTGAGAAATCCCAACTAATCTTGACAAGTGAAGTGCTTGGAATTTGGAGCCTGTTGCATGGAAGGCTATTTAAATTCTTTTTTTTTTTTTTTTAAAAACCCAAGTCTTTTTTTTTTTTTAACATTTTTTTTTAGTTGTAGATGGACACAATGTCTTTATTTTATTGCTTTGTATGTGGTGCTGAGGATCGAACCCAGGGCCTCACGCATGCGAGGCAAGCGCTCTACCGCTGAGCCACAATCCCAGCCCGCTATTTAAATTCTTTGTGTGTTTGTGAGTATAAAATTCTCTTCCCTTTAAGAATATTTTTTTGACAAAACTCAGGTCACTCAAGATGCGGGTTTGTGACGTTGAGAAAGTGAAAGATGTAGATCCCAGTCCTTCTCTTTTGACCCTGTTAGACCAGAATGCTTCTAGAGTGGCTCCAGTGCTTTCCGGGGTGGCAGAGATCTGCTCTTGGTTCCTCTAAACCCAGGCTCCATCAAGCAACCAGCCCCCTGGGCTTTCCCTTACTAGGAACCTGCAACTGGCTTTGTAAGAACCCAGACTGAAGTATATTCTTCTTTTGTTTCTCTGGCACAGAAACTTGCCTTCATGGTGTCTCTAGGGTTGGTAACACATGACCATCTAGAAGGTAAGAGAAAAGATATTCTTGGCACTACCTTCTTCCTGGCCCACAGCTTTGTCCCTGAAAGTGGTGTTTGAATTCCTAGAATAGAAAATTGGAACACAAGTAGAATATGATTCGGCCATTGTGGACTTCATTTCCTTTAGAGGAAACACCGCCTCCCCCTCCGTCTAATGTTCAGGGCCTTCCCTTCCTAGCATCATCCGTACTACAGTCCTGGGAAACCTCCCCAGCTGCCTGAATAAGGTGACTTCTGCTCAGTGTGGAGGATGCTCTTTCATTTTGACAGCAAAGTAGCAAGTGCTCTTCTAACAAGTCCTTGTCCATATTTTCCAGTCACTCTCTATTATCATAATCTTAAGGCCTTGCAAAATTATGCCTGTCTTGGTTATTTGATTCAAGAATGATTGATTCAAGAACACAAATTTTGGTTACTCAGTGTAAGTTTATGGAGAAAGCTCATCCAGACCTATGTGCACAGCAGTCTAAAAATGAATCAGGACAGCTTGTTTGTAAGTGTGGTGTACTGTGAGCTCCCAGTCCCAGGGCCATGCTGTGGGACAGTGCAGTCTTGCTTTCTGAGAGGAGAGCAGGTGATCCTACATGCTTGCTTCTGATAGCGGGCTTGCCTCTGCTGAAGCTCCAGTGAAGTGGAGACTTGCCCCATTCCTGATTTGTTACAGCAAAACTAGTAGATAAACAGCCAAGTTCGGTTTTTCAGTGTGTCCATGCCTGTCTTCTAATCCAAGCCTTTTCTTTTCCCAAGAAATCCAAAGCAAGAGGCAAGAGCGAAAAAGAAGAACAACAGCAAATCCAGTGTACAGTGGAGCAGTCTTTGAACCGGAGGTACTCCTGGCTTGCGTTGGCCCTTTCCTTATAGTTCGTTTTATTTGTGACTCGTTCAGCATCTCCCATCTGAAAACCTGCTTAAGAGCAGCATCTGGTTGTACTTGGCCAGCTCTGTGAAATGATGGGTTTTACTCTGGCTCATCACATTATTTCATTTTTATTATTCACTGCTTACCCCTTAGGGGTTTTCCCCCACTAAGTTTGAGCAGATACAAACCTGCCTGAAATTTTTTTTTTTAATTTTTTTTAGTTGTAGATGGACACAATGTCTTTATTTTATTGCTGTGTATGTGGTGCTGAGGATCGAACCCAGGGCCTCACGCATACGAGGCGGGCGCTCTACCACTGAGCCACAATCCCAGCCCCCTGCCTGAAATTTTTAATTTGTCCTGACTTTACACAGCTATCATCTGAAACAGAAGCAGAACTCTAGCATATTTTCTGAGGACCAAGTACTCATAATAAAACCCGTTAGCACTGAGACCTTGGGGATGATTGGTGCTAACTAGTTAGCGTGTGACAGGCATGTTGTGCATGTCTTTAGTTTGTGCCAGTGTTAGTAATAACCATGCTACTCAGCCAGTCACCTTTCCTTCTTCAATCCCCAAAGCGTAAGAAGAGTGCCGTCACATACCTAAACAGCACAATGCATCCTGGGACCCGGAAGAGAGGTGAGTGCATTTTTGAATCTCCACCTTGCTGTTGCTTTTGCTTTCTGTGTTGTGTTTCTTTTCTCTCCCTCTCCCTCCTAGAACCTGACCCCTCTGTCCCTTGAAAATAGTTTGTTGTGGTTCTCTGAGAACAGGAGGAAAAAAGAATGAGATTTCTTATCAGACTTGTATGTGCGGAATCAAAAGCTGACTTTTCTGGGTCTGGCAAAGCTGACTCAGGTAAATGGCTCAATGCAGCATTTCTGCCTGGAGCCTACCAGGCTGGCCATGAATAGCACAGTGAACAGAGCATCATGTGAAAGGTCAGCATCATTAAGCAGAGCAGAGCCCTGCTGTTGCCAAGGTGTTCTTAACAGTGAGTGTCTCAGTCATCCTGATGCCAGCGAGGCTAGAACGTGACTCTTAAGTTTCTGTGAGCTACCGACTTTCCAGGAAGGAGCGAGCTTAGAATCCTTGAGAAGAGGGCATATCCACTTAAAGAAGAAAAGGCCACTGTCAAAACAGACTCCCCAAAGCAGAAACTCCTGAAGAGCTCTGTTCCCACCTTTCAGACTCCCATGAGCATTCCACCTTCGTCTTAGGGCAGAAAAGTAGCAGCAGTAGCAGCAGCAGCAGCAGCTCTCCCTGCGTAGTTCTAAATAGGTCTTAATAGCTCAGGTCTGAGCTCATAAACAAGGTACTGAAATTGTTCTTTGATGTCAGTAATACATCCCAAGGTCCCTTTCTCCACATGGTAATGTGTCCCTGAGTCACAGTTCCAGGCTAGAAAGGTCGCAGAGTGAGTGGCCTAGCATACTAATCTTTGCGTGTGCACACACTAACTCAGAGCTCCAGGAAGCTGAGGAGGTCACCTCGACCCTTTTTCTGCCTTAGGCAGGACTACAACTATATCATTACTTTCCCCTCCCCCAGAAGAGGGATACCGACCCTTAGTGACCCATTCCAGTGTTTTATCAGTCCTGTCCTTCAAGTTACTAAAAATACTTACATGGGAAATCCTAAGTTGCTGCTGTAGATTGATTCCTGGGCCTCAGTAGCCAGTGCTAGTAAGTTATTTTTTGTTGTTTTGTGTTCAGCTATTTTTTAGTGACCTCTGACACAGTTCTCAGAAAGGAGCCCCCCCTGCCTGAGGCCACAGTTAATTGGTCTGCTGGTGGGCAGTATCTGCTTAGAGGATAGGAATTAAATGAGCCAGAAAGACCTTGACACCTCTTGCCAAGGTCAGAGGATAAAACTCTGCATTCACAATACCTAGTATGTGCCTTCCATGGGTAAACAAAGAGCATGCACCTTCACTTCCCCTCCTTATAGCACTGAATACCCTAGAATAGACAACCCAGCAGATCTGTCTGGACTATGGACATTGCAAGTTTAGCACAGATAATATTTGTGTAATGCCTGACAGAATCGTGACCCCGTGCACAATCCTAGCATGAGCTGTGACTGTGGGCAAAGCCATGATTCCACATGCACTGTTCATAGTGCTGATAAGCAGTTCTGGGCCTCTCTGGCTGGTTTTTGTTTTTTGGGTTTTTTCCCTCCTTTGGTGTGCTGAGCTCATGATCACTCACAGCTTAGAAGCTATGGCCCTGGCTCTTAGAGGACAAGGGCCCTGACTTTGCTGTGGTAAGACAAGAGTGGCTTCACTGGACTTCCTGCACCCCTATAGCTCCTTTATAGGTTACTTGTAGTATGAGGTTAGATTCAAAGTGCTCTGCCTCACATCAGTTCTTTAGGAGTGCTGGGGATAGGGTCTTCTATGGGACTTTGGCACAGCCCCAGTTCTTAGATGTGTAGGTCACCAGAGTGTTTGTGACATAAACCAAGGAGATAAGTCTCAATCTACTGGGGAGAGTATTGAGAGCCAGAATGCCTAAATTCATCATTAAGCCCAAAGCCTCTTGTTACTCGTAGGTTCCAGATGCTCCCAAACCTATCTCTGAATGCTTCTAACAGCAAGGGATGAGAGCAGTTGACTTGAAGTTTGTCTCTTTGCTTGGCCTTTCTTTTGCCACCCTCACCAGCAGTAGGACTACCAAAGTGTAGACAGGAGAGAAATAGAAAAGCAAAAATGCTAAATAAGTCTATTTGGGGGAACTTTAAAATCATTACTATTATTGTAAGAAGAATAATTGCAGAGAAACCTTAAAGAACAATATGCAAAGAGCATGAAAGAATAAAATTAATCCCATTCCTTGCCTTGGCTGCCATTGGACATCTTGGTTCCTGCACTAGAGATCTCAGACTGTGAGTCTAGGGATGTCACTGTATTCTGCCCAGGATGAGGTCTTCTTCCGTAGCCAGCACCTCCTCTTCTCCCTCTTTGGGATTCATGTAGTTGTTTCTAATGACGTTTAAGTCGCTGCTTCTCTTCTTCCTTTGGGACTGTTGTATTAACCTTCTGTCTGCTACCTCACTTCCTTTTCCATGCTAGCCAATGAGGAACACTGGCCAAAGGTATGTAAGATCGTTTTCCCCTTCTCTTTCCCTCCCCGTTTCCCCTTTTGTTCCCTTCTCTTGGTATATAGGTCGTCCTCCAAAATACAATGCAGTGCTGGGGTTTGGAGCCCTAACCCCCACATCCCCCCCATCCAGTCATCCCGACTCCCCTGAAAGTGAAAAGACAGAGACCACATTCACTTTCCCTGCACCTGTGCAGCCTGTGTCCCTGCCCAGCCCCACCTCCACAGACGTAAGTAACTTGGGGAATCGCGCTCTCGTTCTGAGAGCTCACATGGGAAAACCAGTGTCCTGTGTTGTCTCCTTGCCACCTTGCAGCTTCTTGACTACCCCTGGGACAGCAGCATACCCTGCAGGACACTGCGTGTCACATAGGCAGCTCTCTTCTGGGGTCCCAGGCCTTCCATGTCCTTGAGAGTCGGGTTAACGTAGCATGAGGGGCTCAGGGTTTTTAGAGTCTGGATTTGATCTGCTGCGAATAAATTCTCAGAAAAGGGCACGGTGGGACAATCAGTTTGTACAGTTGAGCTATTCAGGTCTTTGTCACCAGCGTGTTCAGGGTAGGGAACATGAACAAAACATGGCCCCTACCAGCCCTTGTTTCCTGCTTTGAGCACAATTCCACAAGTGGAAAGTTGTCTGTGGAGCAACTTTATTCTGCAGAGTTGTTCAGAAACAGAGTCCTTAAAAAGTGTCGGACACTTAGTAACTCTTTACCAGAAACTTCAGGAGTGTGAACTATGTTTTAACATTTTAAATGAGCATTTATAAAACAGTGAGTTCACTCAGCAGATACTTAACTGAGCACTAGTCTGTCCAGCAAGTGCTCTTCTTGATGCTGGGGACACAGCAAGGAGCAAAACCATCTACCTTCTCAAGGAGCTCATGTGCCATAGGAAGAGGTAGATGACAAGTAGGCAGATATATGATCTGTCAGGTAGAGATACGTGATGCCAGGAAAACTGGAACAGACTGAGGCGTTGGTGTAATGGCAGGAAGTTACTATCTTACTGAGAGTAGTAAGGGAAAGCCCCTCTGACAGGAAGTGAGGAGTGATCCACAGGAAAACTGGGGAAGACCGTTCCATGCCCAGCAAGCAGTGCAGAAGCCCTGGGAGCGTCTATGAGTGGCATGTTGAAAAATAACCATGAAGGACAGGACTGCAGGAGCAGAGGAAGGGGGCCAGAGCAGTGGGCAGTAAGGCCCCTGAGGGCTGGTTGTCTAAGAAAAATGGAGGGGTTTAAGTGGAGGCATGATGTAATTTTTCAGTTTATATATATATTTATATATATATATATATGGTTTTATATTGAAAAATTTTAAATCTACAGCAAAGTTGCAATAATGGTACAAGGAGCAAATACATACCTTCTTCACATAGATTTGTCACGAATTGTTAACATTTTGCCACGTTTCTCCTATATACACATGTGTGCTCCTGACACACACACACTCTCTCATACTGTTTTTGCTGAGCTGGTTAAGAAGTTGTAGACTGAGGGCCTGGGGTTGTGGCTCAGTGGCAGAGCACTTGCCTTGCATGTGTGGGGCACTGGGTTCGATTCTCAGCACCACATATAAATAAATAAAATAAAGATCTGGGCTGGGGTTATGGCGCAGTGGTAGCGTGCCCGCCTAGCATGCGTGAGGCACTGGGTTTGATCCTCAGCACCACATAAAAATAAAAAATAAAGATATTCTGCCCACCTACAACTAAAAAATTAACATTAAAAAAAAAAAGATCCATTGGCAACTAAAAAAATATTAAAAAAAGAAGTTGTAGACTGAGTATTCACCCCAAAATATTTCAGCATATATCTCCTAAGAACAAAGGTGTTCTGTTATGTAGCCATAATATATTTATCAAATTAAGGGAATTTAACATCGATGAAAAACTTCAGTGTACATATGCAGTTCATATTCAGATTTCTCTACATGTCCCCAAAATTGCCTTCATATCTTTTTTTTGTTTTGCTCTAGGGTTTGATCCAACATTACTCTTGATATTTATAGAAGGGGTATTATCTCTTTAGTCTCCTTGATTCTGACAGTTTTTTAGTCTTTGTTTTTCATATCATTAGCATTTTTTAAAAGGCCAGTTGCTATGTAGAGTGTTGCTTCATTTAGATTGTCTGATCTCTCTAGAGTAGATTGAAGGTATACATTTTTCAGGAAGACTAAGTGATGATGGGTCCTTCTCAGTGCTTCACATGGAAGCGCCTGTCCCATTACTGGTGATGTTAACTTTCCTTTCCTGAGATAGTTTTATTAAATTTTTTTACTTGTAAATGTCCCTTTTCCTTCTGTTGGAAATAGCCTTGAGTCTATATAAGTAGTAAACATCCAGGTGCCCAACAAACTGTTCCCAGTGACTTTAGCATCTTTGATGGTTCTTGCCTACATTTACTGTTTTTTAAGGTGTTTATAAAATCGGCTTTGAAGCTGGGTGTGGTGGCACACGCCTGTAATTCCAGCACTTTGGGAGGTTGAGACAGGATAATCAGGAGTCCAAAGCCAGCCTCAGCAATGGCGAGACACTAAGCAACTCAGTGAGACCCCGTCTCTACATAAAACACAAAATAGGGCTGGGGATATGGCTCAGTGGTCGGGTGCCCCTGGGTTCAATCTCCAGTCCCCTCCCCCCCAATAAAATAAAATCATCTTTGATTTTAGGAGTGTTGTGTCTGAAATATGGAGAAGGGACTCTGGGGAGAATGGGTTGGGAGTAGGAAGACCAGTTAGGTGACCCTTGCAGTCCTCCAGGAGGGAGGTGATGGTGGTGGCTTGGCCTGGTAGCAAGGTGTAGGTAGAGATGGAGAAAGATGACCAAGTCTGCAGAGGTGCTCAAGAGCCAGCAGGATTGAATATGGGGTGTGAACAAAAGAGAATAGTTAAGATACATCCAGCTAGAAGGGTAGAGCTGCCATTTACTGAAGATGATGAGAGCAAGTTTGAGGAGGAGAACTAAGGATTTGATTTTGTACATGTACCAGTTCTTTTGTAGAGCAGTTTCCTGTTTACCATGTTCGTCATGTTCTTTGGAATTGAAGTTTTCAGAACTTACTCTGCAAGAGAGTTGTGTGTGAAACATTAAAAATTAAAATTCCAGGAGCAACAAACTAAGTGTTGTCCTTGGAGAACTGGGGTCATAGGGAGTTCTGTTCTTTGGCAGGTTCCCTTCCCTGGACACAGCTGATGGCTACATACATCACAGCTCCAAAGATTGAGTGTTTCGTGCAGCACTTGGCATCAATAATTGATGCAGGCTTTCTAACCGTCCTATTCATGAGTGCCAGGAGTCCCTGTCAGAAACCTCACTTTCTGGCACCAAAGATTATCCTAGCTCTTCCTCCAAGTACTGCGAAAGGGATCACCAGCTCAGCTTATTAGCTTCTTGGTGGAGCCCTCCCTCTGGGTTGGTGCACAAATGCTGGGGGACAGCTAGCTGATTTTTGTGGTTCTCCATGTGAGTCTTCTTCCTAAATGGTGTTACCTTAGTTTTGGGTTTTTTGGTTGAGAGGGTTTATGATTTTCTTTGAGAGACTAGACCCAAAGGATCCACTCAGATCAAATCACAAACTAAAACCTTCTGGCAGGTTTCATCTTAAAATGTAAACATTGTTCTTTTCAGAAATCTAAAGGTAAAATAAAGCTTTTCTAACACCACTAAATATGTTCAGCACTTCCTAAGTTAAACCCAGTGGAATAGATTTAAAAAAAAAAAGAAAAGATAATTGACTTCTGCTTTTACAGTCTCCCAACAGCAGCAGTGATTAAAATCAACACACAGGGTCCTGTGTGTTTGCTGCTGGGTAGCATGAGCCTCGACAACATTAATTAAACAGTAACAGTTGAGAGGCAAGCATTTCCTGGGGATCAATAACCATCTAGAAGGACTTGGTAATACAAGACCCAGCCAGACACGAATCCTCAGGATGTACCTTGTTGCTGCTATCATCATTTTATGAGAAGGAAGATATGTTGACATAATTATAAAATTTTTTAGCACACAGTCAAGTTGATAGAGACAGCACGTTTCCTGAAAACATGTCCTCAGTTCCCGGCAAAGAATTATGAGTCACTTGTTTTTGCCTGCCATTTGGCTATGGTAAATTTGATCAGTCACCAAAGCTAAACCTTTTGACCCCAGAGCAGTGTTTTCCTGGGACTTCACCACTCTCTTCAGGCAAAGAACCTATTCTGTGTTGTTGCAATGCCTTGGCATTTTATATTCATTTATACTGGATAGCAATTCTCAAAATGTGGTCTAGGGTCCTTGAGACTTTTTCAGGGGCTTATGAAATGAAAAAATTATTTTCTTCATGCTACTAAAACAACACTTGCCATTTCTTCTCTTATTTTCTCAATCCTGGGCAGTGAAGTTTTACAGATATTATACTATGTATGGTGTGACAGCTAATGGAAGAAATACTTGTGTATTCTTGAGCTTTTGAATTTTTCAATATATTGTTTTTGTAACTTTCTGTGATTCTGTAATTATTTCAAAGTTAAACATTTTAAAGCTTGTAGGACAAAAATATCAGTAAATATAATTCACATAATCTAAAGCTCTCTAGGGTCCTCGGTAATTTTAGAGTATAAAGGAATACTGACACCAAAAACATAAGGAACTACTGCTTTATGATATGTAAATAAGATAGGGAATTTTCTTTCTTTAGAAACTTGAAAGAAATTAACTTTTATTTTCTGTATTCTCTGCCTTCTACTTTGTGGTGTTCTCCTTACTCAGGAGCAAAGAAGAGTGGGCAGAACTCTATTTACCCTAACAAGTCCTCTTGAGTAAGATGTCTAGTTTATCTCACTTCGCCACTGATAATTTTATCTATGGTTCATGTAAAACAGTCTTTTTAAAAACTTTTTCGTGGCTCTGGATTCAGTCCAGAGCCTTGCACATGCTAAGCAAGCACTCTATCACTGAGCTACATTCCCAACCCTTTTAAAATTTATCTTAAGACAGGGTCTCAATAAATCGCCTGGAGTGACCCCAGACTTGGAATTCTCCTGTCTCAGCCTCCCTAGTCACTGGGATACAAGAGTGCACCACCTCATTCTGCATACATTTGTTATGGATTTCATAAAGATGCAGACTTACAACTGGGGCTAATGGTCAAAAAAAACTAACTTTCCAGAGGAGAAAAACACCACTCAGCCTGATTGTAGGAATGAAGGAGGAAAATCATGGTTAATCCAGGGGTGCAACCTCTGTGGGGGCCCAGACTTAAACTCAGCTGCATGCCTCATGTAATATTTTTGCACATGTACTGAGTATCTTTTTTACTGCAGAAGTAACCTTTTCTTATTAAGAAAGAAAAAAAATCTGTCCACACCGTGGTATATATTATAATGTTTTCCTGAGCTGCCAGATACCCTAGTGAATTACAGAGAAAGTGTCCTTTAAAGAGAAACAGTGAAGATGCATTCTTTCACTGATGTGGTGATGGACAGGTTAGACCACAAAAGGAGGGGCTAGGCGTTGCTCTCTGTGTCATTGCTTCCTGTGCATAAGTTCTGTATTTATGCCTTTAGCAGAATAGCTTAGAAATCTTAAAGCGATGCTGACTTGCTGAATGTCCTGTGCCTTGTCCCTTCAGCTTTCTGTTCGCTGGCATCTCAATAGTCAGCAGCATTAATCCTGCCCAGAGAACAGGCTGGGCATTGGCTTGCTGAAGAATACCTCTTTAAGAATGCTCTTTTTTTTTTTTTTTATCCCTGTGTTCTCCTTTTCAAATTTTAAATAGATCTGCTGCTTTGCTTATGGTACCTTCTGTTCATAGGGCTCCAGCAGACTCACCTGAGTACTAAAACTGTCACAATGAGGGGGCAGAGAAGACTAGGGCTGCTTGTCTTTTTCCATCTGGTGAAGTATTTTATAGGGGGGAATAAAGATTCCCACAGTAGAATGGTTCATTGAACCACAATTGCGGAATACTGATTTTAAGGGAGCATGGTCAAGTTGGGCACTGGGGTGCACACTTGTAATTGCAGCTACTCAGGAGGCTAAGAGAGGAGGATTGCAAGTTCAAGGCCAGCCTCGGCAACTTGGCAAAACCGTGTCCCAGGATAAAAAATGAAAAGGTTTCAGGATGTAGCTCAGTAGTAAATCACCCCCAGTACCAAAGAGAGAGAGAGAGAGAGATTGAAATGTGGTCAACCATTGCTTTGGCTTCTTAAATCCTTTGTGTTAGGAAGCTGATGAGTTTAATTCTCTCCTGACTTAATCTTTTCCCATTTGGACTTTCACTGTATTCTTCCTCCTGAATAAGCAAGGAGTTAAGTAAAAATTTCTTATCTCTTTCCCAATCCTTCTAAACTCTCTAAACTCTGCCAAAATGATAGATAATGAAGATTGATTGTATCATATTGTGAGACACTTTGGTGATTGGATTTCAGTGCCTGTAAAATTTCTGGCTTGAGGGTTCCTGGACTCAACATCATAAATGCTGAGCTGTCACTTGCAAAGTTAATTTTGACCTAGGCAACTACAAAACTTTCCTGTAAACTCTAATTTCTAAAGTAAAGAATACTGTCCCCACCTGGGGAACCTCAGCTATGTGGAGCGGGTAGGGACTTATGCAACTGGCAGTTCAAACTTCTTAAACACTAAAGTTTTAGAGGGGCAGGCACTGTGACATATCAACATCTTGTCCTAAGACATTGATATGCATCCAGGAAGTACATGTTAACATGAAAAATTTACCTTTTTTGTACTTTTTCTTACCTTTCCTCTCAATTTCATAGGGTGATATCCATGAGGATTTTTGCAGTGTTTGCAGAAAAAGTGGCCAGTTGCTGATGTGCGACACATGTTCCCGTGTGTATCACCTGGACTGCTTAGACCCACCTCTGAAAACAATTCCCAAGGGCATGTGGATCTGTCCAAGATGTCAGGACCAGGTACCAGTGCAGGGCCAAGGGGAGAAGATGGTGCCATCAGGAATGCCTTTCTCCTCTATTCCTGGGAACAGGCGTGTGCCACCATGCAACTTATCTTTTCTCTCTGCCAGTTATTCCTCCTCATTCATGGCACAGCACTCAGGCAGACACCGCATTCCCTCAGAGGTTCTCCATCCTGTTGACCAACAGGAAGGAACTCCAACTACCACCTTGTTACCTTGTTTGAAGTGACTTTTCTTTTCTGGTACCAGGACTTGAACTCAGGGGTGCTTGACCACTGAGCCACATCCCCAGCCCTATTCTGTGTTTTATGTAGAGACAGGGTCTCACTGAGTTGCTTAGCGCCTCGCCATTGCTGAGGCTGGCTTTGAACTCACGATTCTCCTGTCTCAGCCTCCCAAAGTGCTGGGATTACAGGCGTGCACTACCACGCAACTTATCTTTTCTTTAAAAGCCAAGACCCTTAAAAGTTCATTCTACCTTATTCTCTGAGTATGCTCCAAGCCTAGTATATGGTTTGGAATTCTTCTTTGGAAAGAAAATCCTCAGGGAGGTGCCCAATTGATTAATTCAAATAGGAACCAACCATTTCATTTTTAAACTGTTGTCTTTGGGCTCAGAAAACTCACTGTGAAGTATGTCTTGGTATTTCAGACTTCACAGGTACACATATTAGTAACTGACGTCGTCTCCTCTCTCCTTTGTTTTGTTCCTGGTCTCATTTTCTCAGCCATCCGTGTATCTTTATGTCTTTATAAAAAAATTATTATAAGCCATCCTGAGTGTTTTGGAAGTAAGCAAGATATAAATAATAAATAAGCCCAGTAGCCCACCATACATCAGGATTCTGCTCAGTTCTTCAGAAAATGCTGATTTGAGAGGGTTCCGGTTTTACTCTTGACCCTTGTCCCACTGTTTGCAGCATAGAGGAGCCACCCTCTCTGCCTTTGTGACCCTCTGATAATCTTCTACAGAGGGTCTAGATTATACTCGAGTACGTGGAACCAGTATGTAATTTCCTTGGTCAAGATGTCTTTGAGGGATGTATTAAGGCAAAACTGAGACAAGCAGCCCACATCAGATCCAGAACAAACCACCTGTGGCGGCTGCCATGCTTGTGGGCAGCTTTTGCGCTGGTGTCCCAGCTATTGAGAGTGGAGTGGGAGGTCATGTGGCTTGTGTGAAAAGAATGCTCAGCCAAGTGCCAGCCTCTTTCTAAGCCTGGGCATGTGTATGTTGGCTCTTGCCGCCTTCAGGCCTCATTCTCCAAAGCTGATTGGGGAACTTCATAGTCCAGAACCGCTAGACCATGGGCTTGCAACAGTGCTCCTGTAAACCCTTCCTGGATGCTGTCTGCCAGTAGCCACAGACCCTATTGTGTGCTTTTACCTGGAGGATGTGTATTTCTGTCTCCTTCTCAAGGTAAAACTCTGCAATTCTTTTCAGATGCTGAAGAAGGAAGAAGCAATTCCATGGCCTGGAACTTTAGCGATCGTTCATTCCTATATTGCCTACAAAGCAGGTAAAGGTCACTCATGCTCGTTGCTTAGTAAGGCCCACCTTCTTTGAAAACATTATGGGAAGGAAGTATTTTTTTCCCTAAAGTTAAATTAAATATGAAAACCTTTTAGTAAATGAAGTGGAAAGTTTGTGTACCTCATTCTTGGGAAGGAGAAATGAGAAGCATGATGTCGTACATATGTGAAGCCCAGCCCAAGCCACAGACAATCTTCTTAGCTCTCCTGGACATAGAACAAGGAAAAGTCCAGGCAGGCAGGTTCTGTGCTGTAGCCGTGACACTGGGCAACGGGAGCACTTGGGGGGAAATATCTTCTTCAGCAAGCATTCTAAGCACAGTGGCTTTTCAGAGAATTCATTATTTAAAAGTTTTCATTGTTTCTATTTATTTTTTCCCAGCTAAAGAAGAAGAGAAACAGAAATTACTTAAATGGAGTTCAGATTTAAAACAAGAACGAGAACAATTAGAGCAGAAGGTGAAACAACTCAGCAATTCTATAAGTGTAAGTCAGCCTCCCACTTGCAGCGACACAGATGCACAGGTGTGGACCCTTCCACATACCTAACAGGACATGTGGACCCAAGGGCTGGTTCAGGTCCTTCCTCTTATTAACATGATTAACTCCACAGGTGTGAAGTGAAGCTTGCCTTCCAGTTAGAGCTCTGCCCTGGATCCAGGTGTCCAGCTGGCAGGTGGTGTCCTACCCTGGCTCTGGAGCATCCTCTTGACTTTTAACCTGAGAGGATTTTCAGTCTCCATGCTGAAGGGACAAGCAGCAGCTGTGACAGTAGAGCCACCACCCCGCATACTCTTGACAGTGCAGGGGGCGGGGGGAGTGTAGAGCTTCACCTGACCCTGAGCAGAAACAGAGCCGGGTGCCTCCATGTAACTCCTGCTGGTCCATCCACATGGCCCTCGCTCCCTTCCACACCATGCTGACTGCATTTTCTGGTTTTCCTGATCAGTGTGGGAAGAGGAGTTTCTATAACCAACTACTAGAAGTAAGCACTGGCCAGAAGTAAGCCAGTCCTGTCCAGGTGAGAAAGAGGGCTGAATTAGCTGCAGGGGCACTGAGCCTTCCTGCAGGAACAAGTTCTTTTCCATTAAGATGGCCTCAGCGCTCAAACTCCAGGTGGCGCCTTGGCTTGGTGGCAGTCAAGCTGTACCACTCACCTGCCTTTCTCCTCACAGTACCTACCTGTGTTGTGCAGTTTGACCATCTTTCCCTGCCTACAGCAGAAGCCAGCACTGTGGGTGGCCAAGGGCTAAAGGGCCAAAGACCACAAATCCCTAAACAACAAGGCGGAGGTCTGTTGGTCACAGTCCTCGGGCCTCAAGTGCTCCGCCCTGCCCTACTTCTAGACCCCTGCTGACTCCCCACAGGCCCTCAGCTGAACCATATCACTGTCTTGTTTTCTCCCCTGGACAGCTCAGTCCAGATCTGAAGGCCACTCTCAGCATGACAGAAGCACACCAGCTCCTGCCCAGGCCACTTTAGAGCAGCTGGGGGAGATGTTTTTAATGATGTTTATTTCCTAGTGTTACGGTGGGAGTGAGGTCTAGTTGCCCATGCACCTGCCTGCCCTCCGTAGGCAGCCCTGCCCACACCAGGGGGAACAGAACAAGTTCTAGGGGCTGCACAGCAGCCCGCAGGGGTTCTTTTATTGAGCGGGCTCCTCTCTTCTGGGGCTTCCAGACCCCTTAGAAAAGCAGGATGCTCAGTGCCCCCTGTTCTCATTTGCTGCAGAAATGCATGGAAATGAAGAACGCCATCCTCGCCCGGCAGAAGGAGATGCATAGCTCCCTGGAGAAGGTAAAACAGCTGATCCGCCTCATCCACGGCATCGACCTCTCCAGACCTGTGGACTCTGAGGTGGCTGTGGGGGCCATCTCCAACGGCCCGGACTGCACTCCCCCCGCCAGCGCTGCCACCTCCACGCCAGCCCCTTCCCCCTCCTCCCAGAGCTGCACAGCGAACTGTAGCCAGGGGGAAGAGACTAAATAACAGAGCCCTCAAAGGAGAAGCCACGGGATCCCGGCGGCAAGGAGAAAAACAACACTGAAGACTCTAGAAAAGCAAGGCCAGATTTCTTCTGGAAAGTACAGGATTCTTTTGGTTCTTTGGTTCCAGAGAGAGGGAAGATGCTTGTGCCAGGTGGCACCCGAGTTTGCCAATTGATCCTTCTTATTCTGTGTGTACACGCGAAGATTGGACCACGTTACATGAAATAGTGCCAGCTGGAGGTTCTTTGCCAGCACCATGCCAAGTGAAATAATATATTTACTCTCTCTATTATACACCAGTGTGTGCCTGCAGCAGCCTCCACAGCCACGATGGGTTTGTTTTTGTTTTGTTGGGTGGGGAGCAGGGATGGGCGGAGGGAGGAGAGCAGGTTTCAGATCCTTATTTGCCGAGCCGTTTGTCTAGGTACAGAAGACAAGTCCAAAGAGTGTGTGGGCTTTCCTGTTTCTAAACTTTCACTACTATCAAACCAAAAAATGGAAATCGAGATTTAACCAACCCCAGTGCCCAGAAGAGGGAAGGGGGAGGGACTGGGAGGGAGCAGGGTTGGGAAAGTGTATCAGATAAGCAGTATTTAACATTGGGGGGCCTAGTGGAGGAGCCGGTGGCCAAGCCCCACTGGGCTCTCCTCCCAGCGCTCCTGTGCTCCCCACACCCCACCTCCCTCCTCCCTGCCTGGTGCCTCCACCTCCCAGGCGACCCCCTCAGTCCCTCTGGAGACCAAGGCAAGCCCAGCCAGGGGCCTGCTGACCGTGCCCAAGGCAGGGAAGAAGGGTGTGTGTGGTCCAGCAAAGAAAAAAGGTGAATCAGTGATTTTACTTGAAAACAAGCTCCATCCCTTTTCTATATTTATAAGAAGAGCAGATCCTGAGTGAAGCAGTCGCCACCCAGGTGGGTGAGAATCGAATGGAGACATTGCTTTCCTCTTGTTTTTATTTTTGTTTTTGTTCTTTTTTCCTTTAAACAAAGTTTTATTTTGTTTTTTATTTTACTTTTTTTGTAACAAAAACTAAAATAAGGAATAGAAAAGCTGTTTTTCAGGCTGACAGTCCAATTAAGGGTAGTCGAGACCTTGCATGGTAGAATAGGAACCATAGTGTCGGTGAGGTCCTGTGAGTCTGTGTGAGTCCTTGTGTCATCGTTCGGGCACTGTTTTTTTATGCAAGGGCAAAAATCTTTGTATCTGGGGAAAACAACAACAACTTTTTTTTAAATTAAAAAGGAAAATAAAAGATATTGAGGTCTTCCTAGTGTTACTTAAATTAAGATCAAGGTAAGAAACATTGTACAAAAGAAATTACAAAAGTGCTATTTGTTTCCTAAAAACAGTGATTTCTATTAAAAAGGTGTCAGAACTGGAGAAAACGCCGTGTAGTTATAATTTTTTAGCACAGAACCTGCTGATCATGATGACATTTTGCTGTGTTTGTGTCTCTGGACTGGTGGCCAGTCTCCACGAAGGGCTGGGTGGGGCTCTCCCCACCCTCTCCCCTTCTCAGAAAGGACTGGCCTCTCTTCCTGGTGCAGGGACCTTGTCTCCTGGTTCTGAAGCCCAGATGGAGTGTGCGTGGTATAGGGCCCTTCCCATGGTCTCCTCGGGTTCGCTAGAGCACAGGCTGGTGCCTAATAAGACCTCTTCCTTTGGTGCTGCTCTCAGTCTTTCAGCCACCAGCATTATGAGTGCCTGGGGGGCACCCCTGAGGGGAAAGGCCACTGAGGCTCCTTGGTGCCCATGCACCCTGGCCTCAGGGAGGACGCAGGAGTGCAGGCTGGCTGCATCGGCCCTTGGTGCTTAGAGAGAACAAAGGACGAGGGAGATAGATGTCTTGTGGGTGCATGTGTCTCTGAGATGGAGCCCGATGGCCCTCAAGTCTGTCTTGCTTTTGAAGAGAGGTCTGAAGCTCCAGCCACTTCCTCTGCTTGCTGGCTCCAGGCACCACAGTTTGCTCCACTCCACCCACCCACATGCCTCCTGGGTGACCCTGGGCTAGAATCGCTGTGCTTGCCTCGCTTGGCCTGTTGTGTCCTCTCTTTCTTGGAAAACCAGATCTCTGAAAGGCTTAGATCATTTCTGTCATCATGGTGCAGTGGGAAATTGTGTTGGATGCATGCTCTTTCTGAAGACCTTTGTCCCTGGCATGTCCCAGGCTGAAGGGTCAGAGGCAGAGGCTCTGCCCTGCCTCCACTACAGCATCTTTTCTGAGCCCACCCCAGATCTTGTAATGCCAGAGTCTAGGAGTGGCAGAAAAGGCCTTTTAGCTTCTCCCTCGCCTAGCTAGGCCCAGACAGAGTGAGATCCTGAAAGCAAGGGCAGCAGAGAAGAGGTGCTTCTTGGAATGAATTGAGTCTCATCCATACTGGCCACATCCATTCATCTTTCCAGGGTGTCAGGAGAGGAAACTGTCCATCTGCACAGGTCTCAGGGTCAGGCCCTGGCTGCCAGGTTGGTTCAGGAAAACAGAGAAGAGCTCCCCTTTTCATGCAGAAACCAAGGTGCTACATGTAGTCAGGGAGCTGTGGAGCTGCCTGGACTAGTTGGAGGAATCGTTGGCGGTGGATCAGAGACCAGCAGCAGGCTCTACGCCCTGTCTCGGCTCTCCCATTTGACTTGTCTGGGCCCATTTCCTTTTCTGGAAAACAGTTGGGAGCCGTCATCACTGGAGGCCTTTGCTCTGAGGAGAGCTGCCTGAAGGGTCACAGGCCAGGGGGCCCGGCCAAGAACCGACCAGTGTTTTGCCTGCTTCTGTGAGCAGTATCACCTGCCTTCTGACCTCACCTAATGTCAGGGGGTGGCTTTTTCCTTGAGTTCAGTGGGTCAGCTGGGTGGAGTACAGAACACAACCTGCCACAAGCCTCCATTGTTCTCAAACTCTTCACTATAAAGACAGGGTCCTGGTCACTCGATCTTCACAGTCATGCCAAGGAAAGAGCTCCTCTCTTCCCCAGGCAGGTGCCCGCGACCACCTGGGACATACACTCAGCCCCATCTGAGCTGCTTCGCCGCCTCCTTCCTCCTCTGCTTCCCCTGGCCACCGTGTAGCTGCTCTGATGTCACACAGTGACCAGCTAGCTTTGCAGTCACTTCAGCGGGCCCTGGCCTGGTGTTTCTTGTCAGTCCCTGTCCAGCCGCCGTCCTGGAGGCGGGGAGGTCGGTCGTGCTGCTTCCCCACCTTCTGCATTCTTGGCGCCTGCAGGTTCCTTTCCTTACTGGAGCCTGCTAGGTCTTGTCTCACCTTGGCTGAGCCCGTCCAGCTCCCAAGTTCTTCCTTATCAGGCCGTTTGGGGCAAGCCTGCTGGTGGCGCCTGACAGAGAGGACCCAGCTAGGGACAGTCCCTGGCAGGGCCATGCCTGTGTGGGGCCTGTCTCTGGAGCCTGCGATATGGCCAGTGCACCTGCAGCTGGCATCATGTGGGTGCCCAGTTTCCCTGCAGGCCCGCCCCTGTCCCTGCTGCTGCTTGGCCCAGGCAGCAGGCCGTGGGAACCGGTGCACTTGCACGCAGCACTTCCCCAGAGTGCCACGTTGCCAGTTGCCTGGGTCTCCACACAGTCAGCTGGCTGCCTCTGCACCACCCCTGATGGTTCCTCTCTGGGTCCATCAGAGCCGCTTGGGCTCCCATCACCAAGGCCACAGCTCACACACTCTTAGTGGTCTCTTCCCTTCTCTCCCTTCTTGGGTGTGGTCCTTATTTATCTAAAGGGCTGAATTTAGGAGACTTTCACCCAGGGGCAGAAGGCTTCTGGGGTGGCAGGATGGATAGGGCCCAGGAACATGTTCCAGGTCCTGGGTTCTATCTGTGGAGGGAGGCAGCGTGGCTGTGTGACTGGACTGGACCACACCCCACCCCTCAGCCAGCACCCTTGGCAGGAAACAGGAGTCCCATTCTCACCCCAGCTTAACAGCCTGTTCCCCATGTCAGCTCCTCTCCAGGAAGGAAGTGGTGGCTCCTGGGGAGGCTCCCCTGGCCCTCTCACCAGGGAGAAGGGGAGGAAGCTGGGGCTACCCCACCAGAGAGCCAGAGTGGGAACTCTTAAGTTCGAACAGCTCTTGTAAAAGAAGGGCAGGGCTCACAAATTCCACTTGGCACCCCCTCTCCCAAGGCTCTTCCTCCCTGAGGACCCCGACCCTGCGGCAGCCATTGGGCCCTGCGCCTCTCTCCAGCCTCCTCGGTTCTCAGCCCAGGGTGAGCTGCAGTCAGGGGGGGCAGGACGGGCAGGCCAGAGGTCAGCAAGCTCCGCGCAGAGGAGAGCCAGCCAGACCCCAATCCTGTCTCTTGTCCATGCCCTTTGTGATTTCAGTCTTGGTAGAACTTGTATTTGGAGTTTTGTGCTTCAAAGTTTTTGTTTTTGTTTGTTTGACTTTTGTTTTGAGGGGGTGGGGGGGAAACAGAGCAGCTGATCAATTTGTATTTATTTATTTTAACATTTTACTAAATAAAGCCAAATAAAGTCTCTCAGCCTCATGGTATTGGGTTTGGGCCGGGGGAGGGTGGGCAAGACACACTCAGGTTCCAGCCTCTGCCCTCCCTGGAACTCTCAGTGCCTGGGAGGGACCCAGCTGCACAGCTGCCCTTGAGGCCTCTGGCCAGGCTGTGACTGCAGCCAGGGTAGCACACCCCTGTCCACGGATGCCCTCAGGCCCTAGACAGCCTATGATTCCCCCCAAACCAAAAGGAACATGAAAATAACTTTTTCAAACTTTAATTATGAAAAAAGGACGTAAAATTGAGGATGGGGGAACCAGCCCCAAACCAGCTGGGGCAAAGGCAGGCCAGACCCCAGCTGTGGAACAGCAGCAGGGGAGGAACCCTGGGTTGGCCCACACCCGGCCCACACAAGGTCCACCTAGCCACTCCCAGGGAGACCTTAAATAATTTAAATAGCAGTGATGGTGGGAGGGGCTCCAGTGTCAGCAGGGAGTGAGAGAGCTGAAGCAAGGGCCAGCCCAGCGGGCCCAAGGGCTGGGGCTGGGCCCTGAGCAGGCGGCTCAGGCTGGGCTTCGAGGCTGCTGCAGAGCAGTGAGGTATTTGAGGGCAGCAGCCCCATAGCGTCGTGACAAGTCCTGATGGAACTCCTCCTTGAGGGCCTGGAGGCAGTCACGATAGGTAGAGCTGGAGCGGAAGCGGGAGATGTCGAGGCTTGGAGCGTGGGGCAGGTGGATGGTGAAGGCATCGGGCAGCACGAGGAGCTCAAATTCCTGCAGGGGGTGAAGGCCAGGGACAGGCTGGGCTGCAGCTCGAGGGACAGGCTTAGGAGGCAGCCCTAAGAACTAAGGCGAGGACCCAAGGGCAGACTGGCGGTCCTGCCTAACGGTGCAGCCACCAGGCAGAGGCGCTTGAGTGCTGGACCTGTTCAGATGGAAACTGGAGGCAGCAAGGCGCCCTCCTCACCTGCGCATCCAGCTCCACGATGTGGGCCACCTTGTTCCAGCCAAAGCCCACAAAGCGAGGGTCATAACGGGGACAGTCACGCGGCACCACCACGTAGGGCTCATAGTCAGCTGCCCATTGCACCCGGTATGGTGCCTGAGCCTCCCGCCAGCGGGCATAGTCCGTGGGCGCGTGCCCCTGGGGCCACTCGTGGTACCTGTGCAGCAGTATCGGGCGGGAGCCAGGCTGAGGCTCAGAGCTCATTGGTGCAGGTGGGCACAGCTGGGCAGAGCAGCAGCCTCCTACCTGAAGGTGTAGAGAGAGCCGGAATCCAGCAAGGCCAGCAACTCCGCCTTGGAACTGGGAAAACTGAAGCGGTAGTGCAGAGTCTCAAATGCGGGCACCACCAGAGCTGCCTTCCTCCTGCTGCCCAGCTCCAGCTGCTCAATGGAGGCCCTAGGAAAAGAACCCAGGAACGGCAGGGAAGGGCCTCTGTCTGGAGGACCAGGCTCAGAGCCCTCATAGCTCAGCCACAGGACCTGCCTTTCAAAGGGCAGCTAACCTTGGAGCCCCCAGTAGACAGAAGACACAGAGCAACTTCTCAGCCTGTGAAGTTAGTCCCAGCCTCCCTGACTCTAATGGCAGCCCAGAGGAACACCCTACTACAAACCCCATTGTGCAGAGCACACTGAGACCCAGAAAGGAGAAGGACATGGCCTGGAGTCCTATAGGGATCCCAACCCTGGGAGTATCCATTCTAAACACAGTGCCTGTCACCCTCTGGGCTCACCTGAGGTAGTTGTAGAGAGAGTAAGCAGGCAGGAAGTCAATGTCACTGAGGAAGACGTAAGGCGTGAGGGCCTGGGCTAAGGCCACATTGCGGAGCTGGTTGACAGGGTAGAGAGGGCCCTCACGGTACACCACATGGTAAGCCACATCCTGCCGGGCAGAGAGCACTGGCGAGGCCTCGACGAAATGCAGGAACTGCTGGGCCTCTGCATCTGTCAGGTACAAGGCCAGGCTCATGGGGCCCGGCCAGTGCCTGCACAGGGCTTCCAGCATCTGCAGCCTGAGGTGGGGCGGGGGGTCAGCCTCTTGCACAGAAGCCCAGGGTAAGGCTGGAAAACCTCCCCCACATGAGCCGCTGTGGACACCCCCTTCCCATCCCCTTCCAATCTGAGCCAGTCTTAATATTCACAACCACCCCACAAGTGGAGCTTCTGCATTTGACAAATGAGAAAATATAGCTAAGGACCTGAGATGTTAGGACCTGTCTGTCCATGGTCCCACACCCGCTGAATGGCAGGACAGTTCGAGGCATTTGAAGCTCAAGCTCTTTCCACCAGACCCAAAGTCTCCAACTTCTGGAGCTCCTCCAGGGACAAGGCTCACTACCACACACTGAGCTGCCTCTCTGAAACCCCCAGGCCCAGCCAGGAAGTGCTCCCTGGGGCTGCCTCCAGCACCCTCACCGGTCCATGGAGAGCTGGGCCACCAGGGTGACATCGTGTGGCCGGGGAGTTGGTGGTCTATGGGGCAGGAAGGTGATGTGCACACGGTGCACAGTGAGCTGCTGCTGCCGGAATTCAAAGCAGGTGTCTTCCTCATCGAGCTGCGCCAGGGCCCGCTGCAACTGACGGGCCAGAGAGAAGGAAGGGCTGGGATCCACCAGAACAGAAAGGGGCAGGGCCTCCCCCAGGGGAGGAGGGAGGGTGGCTCCCTCTCACCTGCTCAGCCTCAGGTGGGGGCTGGCTGGGGCACCCAAAGAGCTCTCTCCGCAGCAGGTTCCCATCATACCCCAGGAAGGTCAAGTAGAAGTTGCGGAAGAATTCTGCATGCTTGTTCTTCACCCTCACCTTCTTTGGCGAGTTCCAGTGGATCACCTAAGACCCAGGAGGGTATGAGTAGGAGTCCCCATCCTTGTCCCCCACCTCCACTAGCCCCTTGCCCCACTTGCCTTGAGGTCAGCCGCCTCAGAGTAGCAGTGCTCTGCCAGCGTGTGGTCAGAAAGCTGCACGTTCCAGACGCAGGGCAGGGGCTGCACCAGCTCTGGGTGCTCCTTGATGACAGCATTGAAGATGTCCTGGGCAGAGACAGCCATCACACCTCAGCCCCCTGCCTGCCCCACCCACCCCAAGGTTCTCCCAGACCTGGTCAGCCAGGGAGGTAGCAGTCAGGGTGAGGAGTTCCCGCCTAGCCGTCTGCTTCCACATCTGCTCCCAGCCCACTTGCCGAAGCCGGTCCAGCCACAGCAGGATCACACCTACCAATGAGGAGAGGCTGTCATGACCACCAGGGACAAGTTCCTGGGGGTTGGGGCCAGGAAAGTATCATTTCAATGCTTATTTTTTTGATTGACTGATACAGTCCTGTGCTGTATAACATTATAGTCAACGACAGACGGCATATTCAACAGGGTCCTCCACTCCTAAGATTTAGGGGTGGCGCATGCCTGTAATCCCAGCAGCTCAGGAGGCTGAGGCAGGAGGATCACAAATTCAAGAAGGCCAGTCTCAGTAATTTAGCAAGACCCTAAGACACTTAGTGAGACACTGTCTCTAAGTAAAATATAAAAAGGGCTGGGGATGTGGCTCAGCCACTCCTTCATTCAATTCCTGACACCAAAAAGAAAGACGATTTGGAGCTGAAAAGTTCCTAGCGCCTGGCATTTCCACTATACTCTTTCTGTGTTTAGACACAAGCACTCACCACTGTCACAGCTGCCTACAAAATTCAGCACGGTAACACACGACACAGGTGTGTCACCTAAGAGGACAGGGCCGCACCACACAGCCTGGGTGTGTAGGCTGTTCCATCTAGATTTGTGTAAGTGGACTCCAGGATGTTTGTGCAACAACAAATTGCCTAACGACCATTTCTCGAAATGTATCTCCATTGATAATGCAGGACCGTGTTTTCTGCTAGTTCAGATGTAACCATGGGCTGCCGATCACCAAGTCCTCTGTGGGCAGAGTGGAGGTCCTGAACACTACACAACTTTCAGAGCACCCCACAGTCACTGTCTAACACTGGATGATGCCAGGGTTATTCAAACTTCTTCCATTTTTATTTATTTATTTTGGTACCAGGGATTGAACTCAGGGGCACTCGACCACTGAGCCACACCCCCAGCCCTATTTTGTGTTTTATGTAGAGACAGGGTCTCACTGAGTTGCTTAGCGCCTCACTGTCGCTGAGGCTGGCTTTGAACTCGCGATTCTCCTGTCTGAGCCTCCCTAAGTGCTGGGATTACAGGCTTGCACCACTGCGCCGGGCTTTCAAACTTCTTCCATTTAGTGAGAAAAAAGAGGGACCAAGAGAGCCAGCTGCGGTCACCTAGCACGTAGAGCCAAGGTTAAACTGTTTTCGGGGTCTTCATCCCATGTTTCTTCCATCCTGGGGGGCTTCCTAGCACTCTGTGCCCTGCCCAGCCCCTGGGGCCCAGCAGCCCACCCCTGCCTCCCCACCACTATCCCCACCTGTGTTAAATCCCCGGCCCAGGGCAGGCCAGGGCCTGTGGTTCTTCCAGAGGTTGCCCAGGTACCAGTCACTCTGGTTCTCCACGAGCCCGATCACCTGCTTGTCTGGGAGGGGAGGGCATGAAGGAGCTGCCCAAGGACCTGTGCTGGGGCTAGACCACAGGGGGTCCTGGGCAAGCCAGGGAAGTGGGCTGGCAAGGAAAGGCAAGGGCCCAGGCCTCTCACCAGAAAAGTGAGCAAAGAGCGCCCAGAGCTCCACAATGTCCGAGGCGAAGGTGACGTCCGTGTCCAGGACAATGACTCGGGCCAGGCCAGGGGGCAGGACACCCAGCAGCACTAGCTTCATTAGCCCATAGAGGCCAGAGTAGTGCTTGTTAGGGATCCAGGAGATCTGTGGCTGTAGGGGGGAAGGGCGGGGCATGAGCTGGCAGAGGAAGAGCCAGGATGCCTGGACATACTCAGTGACACAGTGGGAAGAAGGGATGGACCTCAAAAGAGTGAGGGATGTGGACCTCAGCAGGTGTGCTGGGACAGGGGACAGGGACTCTCCTCCCCATATCACCAAGTGGAGGGAGTGAGGAGCAATATGGTCGCAGGTGGGCAGGAGAGGGTGGGGTTCCTGCCTTGAGCTGGTCAGCATCATAGAAGCTGACCCCTAGAGCAGGCACCATCCACGTGCGGAAAAGCGTCTCCAGGATGTTTCTGGCCACAGCATCAGTCACCAAGTGGAGATGCAGAGGGTTTTTCCTTTAGGATCAACAGAGGGAAGTACTGAGAAGCCCCAGAAGAAACAAGATGGGGCGACTCCCACCTCCAGGGGCTCAGAGGCGGAAGCTCGGCCTTCAGCAAGAGCTTCCCATGGCCTGCTCGGGGTGTTCTTGCAGCCATCCCTCAAGGGAGGAGAGGATGCCATCCCCGCCACAGATGAGGAAGCTGAAGCCCAAAGACCAGTAACCTGCCAAGATTTTGTCCCCTTTCCGATTCCTGACCCTCCTCCAAGGACAAGTGGCTGTACCTGTAGAAGAGCACGGACTTCACCAGGGTGGTGACCTCTCGGCTGGAGTTATGTCCGGCACACACGATGGCCACATGTAAGAGCTGAGGAGAGGACACTCAGGTCATACATCAGTAGTCCCCGGCCTCCCCTGATGGGCGTAGCCCAACCTGGCATCAGAGTTGGGGAATAGTGTGTGGCCAAGCAGCCCCTGCATTTCACAAATGGGGAAACTGAGGCCAGGAGCAGAAAAGATGCGCACTCCAGGCTCCCTCAGCTGGCTGTTCAGTGCCAGGTCAGATACCAGATGTAATTTCCACAGGTGTCCAGGGGGCCCTGCGGGGCGCGGGCCCTAGGATCACAGCCCCTAGAGGCCGAGGGCACCTACCTCGCACTTGGGCGGCAGCTGCGGCCGCGGGTCGCAGGCCGAGCGGTTGTGGACCCCCTGGCCCGCCAGTGGGTCTCCATCGAGGGCAGAAGCTCCTGGCAGCCTCCGGTCTGAGGGGACACGTGGCGTGAGCAGGCATTGGGGACATCCCAGGTCCCCAGCTCTCCCGTCTGGTTCGAGGCGCTCACACTCCGGGTCCCCGCCCAAGAGAAAGAACCCGATTAGGAGGAGCAGCAGCAACAGCAGCGCGGCGGCCCCCAGCGCCCGGGGGCGCCCTCGGGGCAGCATGGCCTGATGCGGGGCGCTCAGGTCGGGGCACGACCCGGGGCTGCCGGCTCCATTGCGGGCCCTGCGGACCAAGGAGAGGAGGCTCAGGCCTGGGCTGCGCGGCCCGACGGGCGCCCAGTTGTCCTTCCCGCGCGGCGTCGCCGCCCTCACCTGCTCCAGCGGCTCGGGGCGGCCCAGCTCTTCCAGCCGCCGGCCCCGGTGCGGGGAAGAGGGGAGAGGCGCGGGCCAGCCCCGCCCCCAACCTGGGTTCAGGTTTCACCTCCGCTTGGCTGAGCTCGAAGGGGCGGGGAGACCCCCAGGGCCTGGCCCCGCCCCTGCCCCGCCACCGATAGCCCCCCAGCCGGCTAAGCACTGGGAACCCCCTTTCTGGGCAGAGTTTTCTACCAGCCGCGGGGAGTGCTGCAGCGAGTGGGGTCAGCCACCCAGGAAGGCCCAGTTCTCGCTACCTGCTCCGAGCCCATCCCCCTCATCCCTGCTCAGGGGGCCCCATCTCCTCCGCTTAACCTTCCCAAGGGGAGGGGCCGGTGACCCGTGACTCGGGATCAAAGGGCCAGCAGGAGACCCGGCCAGAGTAAAAGGGAAGAGACCGGAATGTTGGGCTGCGGAGTAGGCGACACCTGCTCTGGTGACTGGAGGCGGGGCCTGCCGATACTTGTCCCGGAGCAACCGAGCACCTGGATCCTCCGCCTTCTTCCCTGTACCCGCAGTCCAGGTGGCTGGTTGGCCCAACGGCAGCTTGAAGCGGCCGGGACAAGGCGCCCTTTTGAAGGCCATCTCCTGCCCAGGAGCTGGTGAGGGGCCTCAGGGCCTTCTGCGCAGGGCCGAATATCCCTCACCCTTGCTACATTGTCGTGATTGCGGCCGGCACAGTGGTCTGGATCTTTCCCCTTCTGCTTCTTCACCCTGAAGCAGGCCTCAGCCTAGCCTGTGGCCCTGGAGAGGCTGCTGGGCTCTCTGGGCTGAAACCGCGATTGGCTGCGCGCACACTGCGTGCCAGGCCCTGTGCTAAGGGTCTGGACAAGGCACAGCATGACTCTCCGGAGAGTTCAAGTGACCTGTTAGACAAGGACACCTCGGGTCCCTTCCCGATTCGGGCAGTTCCTCTCCTGCCCCTCCCCCAGACTCCGTGCCGCACCAGGAGTTTCTCCCTCTTCTTCCCTGAGAGTCTCCTGCCCCAGGATTTGCCTTTGACCGGTTCCTTCTGCCTGGAATGCAGATCCTCATTCCGCAATCCTTTATTTTCTTCCTAGCACTCGGGGAAAGTTGAAGTTGTTTGTTTATTTATAACCTGTCTCCCTTCTAGAATGCAAGCTGCTGGAGGGCCTATGCTGGGCCTGAGGGTGGGTAGGAATGAGAATCGCGCCTCCACAGACTCCACAGGGCCTCACTGAGACCTGGAAAGGGGCTCAGGCTGGATCCTTTAGCCCAATGTCCAACAGTAAAAAGTGAGGTAGATCCTAAAGGAGCAGTCCAGCCTGAGACTCAGTCCTCCTGGGTGAGACCAGGATGCCTTTCTCGAGGAGATGGAGATCAGCCTTTGGAGATCAGGGGTGATGACTGCTGTGGAGACAGATGGCAGCTCCTTGTACATCTGGAAGTTGAGAGAAGGTCAGCAGGGGATACAGGGGGCCACTGAAGCACCCAGAGCTTGGAGTTTCAGTCCTCATCTCTAGCTGGGGTGGAGGTGATGGATTCCCTCCCCACAGTTCTCAGCAAAGACTCTGTGGGGGTTAAATGTGAGGAAGCAGGTAAGGCACACAGGGCTTCTGGTCCAGGATGTCTTCCATAAAGTGATGGGGAGTTAGTGGAGGACACGGGGACTGCAGAGCTCGCTGTGGCATTCATCTCTGGACCTCCGAGTTGTGGTTCTGGTAGTGTGCCGAGGGAAAGGCAGACAAGTGCAGGCATATGAAATGGTGCTGGTCCTCCCGGCCTGAGACCTGATTTGGCCCAGGTCTACCTAGGACTTTGTTGTGTGACCTTGGCCTCGCCAGTTCCTCCAGGCTTTTGTGTCTTCAGTACCTGCTGGACTGGTCTGTCTCTCTTCCCTTGTGACTTAAGGCAGACTGGAGGGAGAATCCAGCCCAACCTGCCCAGAGGCTCTTCTAGCCAAGCCAGGTAGCCTGGCCCAGGCAGGGGTCCAAGCAGGGAGGCCTTGGGCACATGGCCACTCTTTGTTTCTGAGGCCTAATCAGATTCAGGATCTAGAGAGGAAATTCAGGTAGCCCTGCTGCAGCCAACTGGGCTGGGCCCATGCCGCCCCTCCCTGAAGGTAAGGAGGGAAAACAGACTCCAACCCCAGCACCTGAGGTGGGTGCTACTCCTTTGTCCTCCATGCCTCTCTCTTCTCCCCAGAGCACAGGACCACTAGCCCTGGAGAAGGTGCTGAAGTAACCTTGTATGCAGACCTTTCTTACTTTCCATGGCTGTAGGAGAGGACTGGAGGAGTGACCAAATGGTTCATTAAGATCATGAGATGAAGGAAGGAAAAGAAAGAGTCACACACTGCCCATATTCTATTCCCAGTTGCCAACTTGGCCCCTGACCAAGGAGCCTCAACATGTCACTACTCCTCCTGGGCTGTGTCCTCCTGGACAGTAGGCAAGAGGACACTGTTGGGAGCCCCTTTGGTCAGTGACTTGCTGTGCCAAGTCTTTACCCTTCCTTGGTCCTCTAATTCTCGTCTGCCAAAGGGAGGACGTGAGTGAGCATGGCACCCAGGAGGTGACCACAAATGACCTCGAAGATGCGATGACGGTCTCGTAGGAGTTCTCCAAGACCGTTGCCTCTTCTGAGGCTCCCTGCCACCTTTCCCCAGTCGTCCTGATTTCTCGCACTAATAGGGAGAGCTGCTCTATTCCCCACACAGGGTCGGGCAAGAAGGAGTGGAAGGAAGGTTGTGGCTTCCAGGCGGGTGTGATGCTTTTTCAAAGGCCGAGACAGTCGTTCTTAAGTAGACTCTTTCCTTGTCTGGATATAGTATCTGGAAAGGACCTGGAATAATAATGTATTACTGTTCCCAGGGGTGCCATAAATCCGCGGGCCGCGTACCCAATGGCGCAGCCATGCCACGCCCCTTGCCCCACAGCCAATCAGCTCCCTCTCCGGAACGCCGCTCTGCTGCCGCAGCCCCTCGCAGAGCAACTGCTCGGTTTGGGAAGGCACCTCCAGGAGTTACTCCCTTCGTTGGGACACAGCTGAGGGCCGGGAGATGCATCCGAGGGCCACGGAGAGCTCTGAGATTGATCCCGTGTTCAAGGACCAAGTCTGTTCTCTAACCATTTTATAGATAGGAAAACCTGAGGTCCAGAGAAGGGACACTACAGCCCAAGGTCACCCCGAGCTGGACGCAGAAGCCTGGCCAGGTTTTTTTTTTCCTCTCCGCGAAGATGGGCGTCCAGATACGCGCTCTTGGGATGCACAGTTCTTGAGGGATCTGAGGTCAAAGCCAGGGCACTAAGCTAGCTAGGGGAATGAGACTGCATTGGGAGGCTGGCCTCCTTCCTCTCTGCTTCCGTTTTCCAAGCACTGCCTCCTGTGGGGGACTGGGAACGGGGCAACTGGCTAAATGCGCACCTCCTGAAACACAATCTGACTGTTTTTTAGGCTCTCTGAACCTCCCCAAGTCTGATCGAAGCTCCTCTCCGCACGCTACCTCCCAGTCCCTTAAAACTTGGTCTTCGCGTTCGAACCTCTCGGCGCTCTATTGCAAAGACTCAGGGTTCATACTCCCTTCTCTAGAATGAACTGCCCAGACTGCCGCTGAGCTTCAACTGCGCAGGCGCAAGCGCAGCCAACCAAGAAGGCCCTAGAGCCGGGTCGCGACGGCTTCGGGTGAGTCGGGGGCGGAGAGTGTGTTAGCCAATGACTTGAAGGACGAGGCGGGTTTAGGCCCGCAGTTACTAAGCGCTATCCGAGTGGGAGGTGACTTCAGAGATCAGGTGAAAGGTGGTTCAAAGGCTCTTCGCGTCACCGTCCTCCGGGCCCGCGGAAGTTAAGCAACCGGGAGGCGGGCCCAGTACCGGAAGCAGGAAGGAGGGCGCAGGAAGCAGGGCGCCGCAGCCAGTCGTTCTGTCGGTCCGTGGCTCTGTTGGTGCCGAGGGCAGGATGGAGAAACTGCGGCTCCTGGGCCTCCGCTACCAGGAGTACGTGACTCGTCACCCGGCCGCCACGGCTCAGCTGGAGACGGCAGTGCGGGGCCTCAGTTACCTGCTGGCAGGTGCCATCCTGACCTTTGACCCATTCATTCAGGGCCCTGACCTTTGACCCCAATGGCTCCCTTTCTTGCGGACTCAGAGTAATAATCTCTGTGCTTGAGAAGCCCCGTCCAGGTTCCCGTAGGGCGTAGGGAGGGGAAGACCGGGGACGCGAAGCTGCTGGGTGAGGCCCACGCTCACCGACGCCTCCTGTACCGTCTCCCCAGGTCGCTTCTCTGATTCGCACGAGCTGTCAGAGCTGGGTGAGTCGGGCTCTGGGAGGGGAGGGGCGGCCTGGGCCTGCGAGGGCCCCCAAGGGCGCGATCACACAGGCCTGAGGTCCTGGCTGTTCTTAAGATCATTCTGTGCTCTGATTGAATCCGAATGAGGTCCTGTGTCCACTGGCCGGGGCCTTCTGTCCCCGTAGTTGGGTGACACGTGGGAGGACTTTGAGTGTTAGCTGCTGTTTATGCCCTGGGTTGAGCACCTTTCCCGCTTATGCCAGTTAGGTCTCCCTGCAGTGATGAGGTGCGCACTGTTGTCCTCACTGTCCAATTGAAGGACCAGAAGTTCAGGAGGTTAGGGAACATCTGCTCATCATGCCCGAATCAAGATTCAAATCCAGATCGCCCAGACTCCAGTATTCCCAAACTATGCGTGCCTCGGTAGTGTTTGCCAAATAAGCACTGGAGGTGACAGTCCTGAAAGGTGGGGTGGCTTTTGATAGGTACAAATGGTGTAGACTTCAGGGGCAGACTAGAGAGAGGGCAAGGGTGAAGGGTTGGAGCCCCACACTGGTGGTTGTTGGGAGTTATTTGTGAGGAGCTGGATGACCAGCGCTGTCCAGAAGTTCAGGAGCAGGTTTGTCTCTGAGATTAACCTCTCTCTTATTGGTCCCACCACTCATCCGAGGTCTTAGGGAGTGTGAGCTGCGTGGAACAGGGCCAGGGCAGAGAGGCAGGTTGGTTTCCACATAGTCTGTGGGAGGCCAAACACAGCAGGTGACAGGTCATCCCTGGAGCTCTGAAGAGGTGAGAGGGGCGGAGCTGTAGAGCCAGCCTCCTGAGGCCACACTCTTCCCCTCAGTGTACTCTGCTTCTAACCTGCTTGTGCTGCTCAATGACGGAATCCTTCGGAAGGAACTGCGGAAAAAGTTGCCTGTGGTGAGAATTCTGCCAGACGCTGAGGGTGGGGAGTACAGGGACTCAGGAACCAGTAGTAATGACCAGCACGTGTGTGCCACACGTGTTACTCTCTTAGTGCGAGAAGACCTGCATCCACCTGAGCCTCAAACCAAGTGTTAGTGTCGCATCTCAGATAAAGAGGCGGTTTCAGAGAGGTGATGGAATCCATCCCTGATTACCCAGCCTGTTAGTGGTGGAATTGGTGTTTGAACTTAGGCTTATGTACTCAGGTTTGACAAGGGAAAAGTCTGTGCTCTGTCCCCCCTCAGGAGGAGGGCTTGGTGCTGGGGCAGTCTCCTGACCTCTTGGCCTGGGATTCTTGCAGTCACTGTCCCAGCAGAAGCTGCTGACATGGCTGAGCGTGCTGGAGTGCGTGGAGGTGTTCATGGAGATGGGGGCTGCCAAGGTGTGGGGCGAGGTGGGCCGCTGGCTCGTCATCGCCCTCATCCAGCTGGCCAAGTAGGTTGGGCTGTGGAGGGCAGAACCTGGGCGGGGTGACCTGGGCCAGCTGTAAGATGGTGCTCAGCAGAGCACTCCTGTCGCCTGCTTGGCTAGCCACCTCCCCCCAGCCCTGCTATACTCCCCAACCCAGGGCTGTCTTGCGGATGTTCCTGCTGATCTGGTTCAAGGCTGGCCTCCAGACCTCACCCCCCATTGTTCCGCTGGACAGGGAGACCCAGGCACAGCCCTCGGGTAAGCTGCTTCCTGGCTCTGGAGTGGAATGGGCATGGGGCTGGTCTGTGGACTTAGAGCCCACAAACATGAATACATTATTGTCCATTAATGGAGCACATTTAGCCCCTTAGCTCATTTTGTTCTCATCACCCTATATTCTACAGAGAAGGAAAAAAAAGATTAGATTGGGAACAAATCAAAACTTGAACTTGGGACTTTTTTTTTTCAGTGTTGGTGATTGAACCCAGGGCCTTGGGCATGCTAGATGTGCTAGGCAAGTGTACCACTGAGCTACATCCCCAGCCCTGAACTTGGGACTTCTGATTCCAGAGTCCTTGGTCGTTTTTTGTGAGCTTCAGGAGGAAGGAACAGAGCATCAGCAGGAGCTGGGTGTCCTGCCAGCCTCGCCTCTGGGCTTGGTTCTGTTGAGAGCCAGAGGCAGGGCAACCGCAGCTCTGTCCTTTCAGGGCTTTCAGTCACCATCTGTCAGGCTCAGCCCTTTTCTCCCACCTGGAGTGGACGCAGTGCTTTGCTCTTCATCATAGCCACGTTGAAAGCAGACGACTGAGGGATATGTGGTGCGGTGGTCCCAGGGATGCGGTTGGGCTCGGCCCTCCCAGCCTTGCTCTAATGCCCGGCAAGCCCGAGTTCTTGGCTGGTTTTGACCACAGGTCATGCTGACCTTTTCCCTGGACAGGGAGGCTGCAGAGTGCTTCTCCCCATGGACAGGTGCAGTGAGGAACCACAGCGCCTGGCTCCAGTTTCCTTGACTTGGCTGCTGCCTTAGTGCAAACCCCTCGCGTCCTCTCTCTAGCCCCGCCATTCGTTGCACATGTGTTCTTTGCAGGCTCTACATGAACATGTCTCTGACAGTACAGCTTTCTGTTTGTCCCTGCTAGATGGTGACCACAACCCAGGAAGCCAGGAGCAGTCCTATGTGGGGAAGCGGTCAAACCGAGTGGTGCGAACCCTCCAGAACAGTAAGTGGAAGATGTAGCTGGACCGGGCATCTAGGTGTTGAGGTCAGTCTGGACCTGAGGGACTGGCTTCTGTCAGTGCCACCTTCCTCTGCCCTCACCTGGCTCTGTCATCTGCTGTCCTTGTGTTCTAGCCCCGTCCCTGCATTCAAGGCACTGGGGAGCCCCTCAGCAACGGGAGCGGCGGCAGCAGCAGCATGAGGAGCTGAGCCTCACCCCCACGCCCCTGGGGCTGCAGGAAACCATTGCAGAGACCTTGTACATCACCCGGCCCCTGTTGCACCGTATCCTTAGCCCAGGCTGGCCCTGTGGGCTGGTGGTACATCCTGGAGTGGGTGGAGTCAGGCCCTGTGCTGGAGACGTCCTTGACACCTGGGCCGTCAGTGCTCAGCCTGGGCCTGTGGGGTCAGCGGTCATGGACGCCCTGGCTCCTGTCTGCTGTTGTGGATGTGACCAGGTGAGCCTGAATCTTCCTGGGGGCTCCCTGTCTCCACAGGGCTTTCCACTGCCAGCCTGGCCTCACCTGGACAGGCGGTGGTCCCTGCTCCCCATGTTCCCACCCTGTGACTCTTGGCCTGTGGCTCCTTCCTTCTCATGGGTGCTGATTGGGCTCAGCCCTAACTGCACCCTCTCCCACCCCCAGCTTGAGCCTGCTGAGTGACAGGAAGGGCCTGACCCGCAGGGAACGGCTAGAGCTGCGGCGCCGCACCATCGTGCTGCTCTTCTACCTGCTGCGGTCCCCGTTCTACGACCGCTTTTCTGAGTAAGGTTCTCACCCTGCCAGAACAGCCTGAGTGGCCCAGGGGTCAGGGCAGTGATGCTGCACCCCTGTAGGTACCTTCCCATTCTCCTTCCCCCGTGTAGGTTCACTGAGCACCCACCATGTTCTGTCCAGGAAGCAACCACCAAATGCCAACCCAGCTGCCCTCAGCTCTCAGGCTGTCAGCACATGCCTACGTGAGCTTCCATACTTGGCAGGAGAGACACCCAGGGCAAGCTAGAGGACATTGTAAGGGGCACCTACTACCAGTGGCAGGTGCAGGATTTCCATACCCTCTGGTTCATTCCTACATCTTGGAGCCCAAGAGATTGGGTTATTCCACTCCTCAGAGGAAGCACCTGAGGTTCAAAGAGGTCTGGCAACTGAAAGACGCACACCTGTAATCTCAGCAACTCGAGAGGCTGAGGCAGGAGGATTGAAAGTTTAAGGCCAGCTTCAGCAACTTAGTGAGACCCTGACTCAAAATTTGTTTTTAAATATATTTTTTTTTTTAGTTGTAGGTGGACACGATATCTTTATTTATTTTTATGTGGTGCTGAGGATCGAACCCAGTGCCTCGTGCATGCAAGGCAAGCGCTCTACCACTGAGCTACAATCCCAGCCCCCTTGACTCAATATTTTATAAAAATAAAAAGGGTTGGGATGTGATTCAGTGTAGAGTACCCCTGGGCTAAATCCCTGGTACCACAAAAATAATAATATAACCATCCAATCCCTGTTTTTTCCTGAGACAGTAGAGAGCAAACTTATGTCACATTTAATATCACCTCACTGCTTTCAGATAGATTTGAAAGCTGATGGGGGACTAAGGCAAACTCTTCTTCCATGCTCAGGAAAAGAACATGCCAGATGCTGGCATGACCCTCCCTCATGCTTGCACTGTATAGTGGGAACATAACAGTCCAAGTCTCTCCTTGAACTGAGGGATTCTGAGGTGACAGTAACTGCAGAGGTGGCTCCCTGGGCTGCAAGCCCTCTCCTTTGGCTCTCTCTCCTCCTAACCCAGTCAGCCTAGGACCCCCAGAGCAATGGTCCAAACTGAGACATGTCTAGAAATCTGTCACAGAAACTTCTTGTTTTCCCAAGGGATAAGGAGCGGGAGCCCTAGAGGGGCCCTGGGATGCAGTCTACAAGGGGCAGTCTTATTTCCTCTTCTCCATGGTTTGTCCAGTAGTTTCTGGAGCCAGCCTACCTCCTGGTTGTGTGGCCTTGAGCCACTTCCTTGACCTCTCTGTGCCACGTTTCCTGGTTTGTAAAATGGGGACAGCCCCCACCTCACGAGATTGCTGTAGGGGCCAAATGACTCAATACATAGGGTCATGGTCATGCCAGGTATGTAATGAGCATTTGACAAATGTTATGGTCTTGGCTCCCTGCCCACCCTGCTTTTTTTCTGTGGTGCTGGGAATTGAACCCACGGCTGGGTATGTGCCTGATCAGTGAGCCACACCCCGGCCCATAAATGTTAGGCCTCATCATTCTTAGCGTTACCTTCAACATCATCATCCTCTCACCTCAAGTTCTCCTGTGGGAAATTTTCATCTCTTAGAAAACAGGCTTCTGCCTCTTCCTGTGAGCCAGACTCTGCTCTCTTCAGCACTGTGTCCCCTTCCCGGGCCCTGCCTGCTCTCAGTGTTGGCTTGTAAGATTTCTTCTTTTTTTTTTTTTTTGGTACTGGAGATTGAACTCAGGGGTACTTGACCACTGAGCCACATCCCCAGCCCTATTTTGTGTTTTATGCAGAGACAGGGTCTCACTGAGTTGCTTAGCACCTTGCTGTTGCTGAGGCTGGCTTTGAACTCGCGATTCTCCTCTCAGCCTCCCTAAGTGCTGGCATTACAGGCTTGAGCCACCGCGCCCGGCTGGCTTGTGAGATTTCTGTGTAGCCCAGCCCTTCTGATGGATGGAGGCTTCTGGGGACAGAGGGGTATCCTCTTTACCTCAGAGCCTAGCAGCCTACTGCCCAAGCCCTGCTACAGTAGGACTCTCTGGAAACTTCTATTGTTGAATAGCAATGGAAATAAGGAGCAAAAAAAGGAAAGGAAGACCCAGAGGCTGGCATCTGTGAGGTGATGTGCACCGACTGCCATCCTGAAGCCGAGCTTTCAGGAGAACGTGGCAGGAGAGGGCAGAGACCAGGGCCAGCGCAACGCCTCCTTTTCCTTTCTGGGTCTTCCCTGCTCCTTGTCTTTTGGGCGGTGCTGTTGCGCAGTGGTCAGTGAAGACTTGCTAGGGAAAGCCCCACCCCTACTTAGCCTGTTCCCTGTTTTTCTGTCCAGGGCCAAAATCCTTTTCCTGCTGCAGCTGCTGGCAGACCACGTGCCCGGTGTTGGCCTGGTTGCAAGTAAGCATGGGCAGGAGCATGTGGCTCTGGAGTGAGGGACTCATGTGCTGCCCCATCTCCCTGTTTGCTCTTTTCTTTGTCATTTGATCCCTGGCACTCTCAGGAGAGGGAGCCCAAAGGCAAGATTGGGTGGGTGACAGTTGATAGGCCTGAGCCAGGGGTGACAGCAGGGTGTCCGTGGTGGGAGATGGCCAGGCCACATCGTGCTGTCAGCCTCCCCCCGTCTCCACATCCTAGAGAAATGCAAGACCATCTCACCTGGGCAGAGGACCCCCTGGTAGGGAAAGGGCCTTCTGTTCTGTCCAGATACCCCACAGGGCTTGGACCCGGCCCTGTCAGCGCCTGCAGATGGCTAACCCATTTGGCTGCCCTGAGCCTGAGGGTCCTTGTCTGTAAATGGCGACAGAGATCCCTGCAGATGCTGCCTCCCTGGGGTGAAGAGGGGTTCGTGGGGCTGGCTGCTGGCAGTGGGCTGGGAAGGGCCTGGGCGCAGCAGGCTCCTGACTTGCCCCCCTCTTGTTGCAGGGCCACTCATGGATTACTTGCCTACCTGGCAGAAAATTTATTTCTACAGTTGGGGCTGACGGACATCTTGGGAGTGGGGTGTGGGATCAGGATGGCATGCTCCACCATCTGGTCAGGGCCTGCCTCAGCCCTCAGTCCCCACACCCCTGTCCCTCTTCCCTAATAAAACTGACTCTGGCACCATCCAAGCATGTGGCTTCTCCGTGCCTACTGCCTGACACCTCCCTGTTCTGGCCAGGCTCTGTACACAGCCCTGGAGAACCTTGACTGACGGCATCCTCCTGTGATGGAGCCCTGCAGCTCGCTCCTGCTGGGCCTAGGATCCAGGTTCCTCTAGCCACAGAAAGTTGCACTTGCGCCTCCTGGAGCTGGGCAGCTGTGTGCCTTGCAGCTGTGGGACTAACTGCTCACTGTCCCTGGGGAAGACAGACCTGCTGAACCAACCCCACAGTGGATGACAGCCGCCGCCCGTGCTCTTGGCCACGGCACCTCTGGACTCCTGTGACAGCCTGGTGAATGGCGTGAGAATGCTCTGCAGATCCCAGCTCTGCAGATCCCAGCTCTGCAGTTGAGAGTCGAAGCCATTTGCTATGAGAGAGATGCCAGGCACCAGGCAGCGCTGGGCTGGGGCAGGGGGGAGGAGCCTGAGCCTCTGAGAGAAAGGTGGGCACGTTCAGTGGTATGAGCCGCAGTCTCCTGCACACTTGCCCTGCTGGCTCCCAGCTGGCCGAGTCTGCCTGGGGCCATGCAGGCTGTGGTGGAGGGGAAGGGGCCTTGACCACATGGGCCTGACCTCTCCTGTTCTTGGTGCTGCCTGGTCCCTTTGCTTTGTGGAGGAGCCAGCCCTCCTGTTGGCATTGTCGGGCCTGGGCAGCCCCATAGATCCTGGAGGCTCCACCTGCACCTGTGTCCTCAGCTCACCTCCCAAGGCTTCCCTGGCTGGAGAACTGCCCTGGGAGGGGTAGCCTCACACTGACGTGGCTCTCCCCAAGTGGCCCTGAGAAGTGCCCTAGGGCCCATGCTGGGGCATTGATGCCCAGGCCTTGGCTAGGGGAGAGGGCAGCCCATCAGTCTGGCAGCTCTGGCTCTGGTGACCTTCAGTTTAGTATAACAAGTGTTCCTGGCAGTGGCTCCATCCCAGGCTCTTTCATGTGCTGTGTGGTCAGAAGTGCAGAGCCTGGGTCCCCGCCTCCAGCTCCCCAGTAGTGAAGCAGACGTGTACATGTGCCACACTAGGGTCCTTGTAACAAGTGGAGGTGTGTGTGGTCAGCTGGGAGTAACAGTGCCAGAGCTGATGTCCCAGTGGTGACTGGGAGTGAGCAGTGCCTTCAGGCAAGCTGCCAACTGTTATAGCTGCTATCGGTTTGGTGGTGGTTCTGGAGTTTGGTGCTGGGGATCAAGCCCAGGATCTCCCAGCCCTAGTCTTCAGTTTTTTGACAAAGACTGGGGGGAGGAGGCCATGTGCAGAAAATGACCGGTGTCACAGTGCTGTGGAACAGCGAAGCACCGTTGTCACGAGGGCAGAGGGTGGAGTGGGCAGGAGCAGGTAGCACGAGGCCAGAGGGCATGGTCCAGGCCAAGCTGCGTGGGTCATCACAGGGCCAGGCGAGGGAGCAGGACTCGGTCTGTGCTGGCCCGTGGGGAAGGGCGTGCTGGCAGACGTCATCCCAGCATCTTGTGGAGAGAGGGCAGAGGCAGGATGAGAGGAGGCAGTGGGAATGGGGACTAGGTGCGGCCCCAGAAGGCCCTGGGGCTGCTATAGATGGAGCGGAAGAAGCTTGAAGTTGACAGAGTAAGTGGGATTCCAGGTCCCTGAGCACCTTGCTGGGGACACACAATGCCAAAGCAGATCTGCGGAAGAGGTGGTGTCCGTAGGACAAAAGGGAGGTGTGGGCTCAGGGCCTAGGGGTGGGGTGCTGGAAAACCCCAGCACTTGTCTTCCTCGGGGATGCCTGGGACCAGGAGCCAGGGTTGGAAACAAGGGACATCCCTCTCTGGGCCTCGGGTCCTCAGCAGTTGAGGGCTGGCAGGCCTGTTGTCTCAGGAGTAACTGGGTTCCCAAAGCTCCCGCCCCGAAGCCCTGCACTCTGGGCAGCAGCACTGAGCGTGTGGGGAAGCAGGCATGGCCGGCCAGCCTCCTATGCAGTGATGAGGGGGCCAGGCACTCTGGGGTCAGGGCACCAGGAACCAGAAAGGACCTTGCTGTGGTGGCCACCACTCTGCCTCTGGCCTGCAAAAGCCTTTGGTGTCCTGTGTCCTCTCATGACACAAATGCCCATTCCAAACCCCTCACTGAGCACCCACCAGACATCAGGAGCTGGGATTGCACAGTGAGCCAGTCCCTGCCCTCCCTCCTGCAGCTAGCACTCTAGGGAACAGGTCCAAAGCTTTGTCCCCTCTCTTGGAAACCCTATATCCAAGGCCAGGGCCAGTGTCTGTGGAGTCCCTGGATCTGTTTATGCCACAGAGAGCAATGTGGACAAGACCCCCAGAGTGCACTGCGGGGAGCTGCATGCTCACCCCAAGGACTCCAGGCCATTAGGGCTGAGTGACCCACTGGCTGCTTTAGCCAACCGGACCTTCAAGAGGCGGGTGGGGAAGTAGGGGGCATAGTCAGATTCTGGTCAGGGAGCCTTCAGTAACCTCTGGATGGTGCGTCCGCTGGACCCTGGGCACGCCACAAACGCTACCTCGCAGAAGAGGCAACTAAGGCAGAGATCAAGTGACTTGTCAGGGTTGAACTGAGACCTGGCACCAAGGTCTGTTCCCCTAACCCTTGGGCACTTACACTACATTTGGTTTGGGACCTGTTGGCCCACAGTGTCAGTAAAACTGAACACGCCCCGCTGTGGAAGTTTCTGGCCTTGCCTCCAAGCAAGTGCTGACATTGAGCCCCGGAACTATTGTCCTTTGTGAGGTGGCCCTGGGAGCTGGCAACGGGTTCCATCCTGGGGGAGGGGCGGGCAAAAGCCTGATCAGGGCCTGTGTAGGAGATGGTTCTCGCCATGCTGGGGGCTCTGTACCCCAGGGCTGGGCTCAGTCTCTTCCTCTTCTACCTCATCCTGGCGGCGGCTCTCCTTCGCCCCCAGCCACTGAGGTAAGGCCAGGCCCCGGGACCTGGGGCCGGTGCTGCTCCTGCCCTGCCCAGGACGCTGGCCCTGTTATCCTGGGGCTCAGGAGCTTGCCAACTCCCTCACTCTGGGCCATCTCCCATTCACAGGGAGGTGGCAGTGGCCTTTGGGGTCAGGCTGAGCACCCCCAAATCTCCCACAGGTCTCAGCGGTCTGTTCCTGAGGAATTTTCCGCCCCGCTGGAACTGTCGCAGCCACTTTCCGGACTGGTGGATGGTAGTCCTTCTCCTTCCCTGCCCACCCTCGGCTCCCCCAGGGGAGGGGTCCCCCAAGAGAAGGCCCCCAGGGCCAGACCTCAGGGTCTCCCCACCCTGCAGCCTCTGTTCAAGGCTGACCACATCCCACCCCAAATCAGCAGCCCTCCCCTCCCCTCTTCTCTCCTTAGACTATGGGGTCCGACCCAAGCACCCGTGGCCACGAGGGCCTCGACCCCTCCTCTCCCAGGCCCAGCAGCGCAAGCGGGACGGGCCAGACATGGCCGAGTATTACTATGATGCACACCTGTGACGGGAAGCCCGCATAAAGATATTCTGCGCAGCTATGGCTCGGCTTTCCTGCAGTGTGAGAGAGACGTATGGGGCGGGGGTCCACGTAGATACACTCGGCTGTGGTCCAGACAGGAAATGGCACTTTAATTACTGTGGCCAGGGTGACAAGACCATGACAAGCTGGCCTGGGCATTGGGAGGTCTGCCCCTGCTGGGCAGGGCCTGCTGGAGGCTGCTGTTGCCCTGGGAGCTCCCAAGCCTGCCAGGGACTGGCGTACTAGTGAGGTCGGAGGTGGAAGCCACCCAGAGGCCCCACAGCCACAGCTGGGAACAGGGACTTCACCTCCAGCTGCTGCCATTTCCTTACTAGAGAGTCCTTGGGAGGTGGCCGGGCTCAGCCTGAGCTCAGGGCGCTTGATGGGGGTTGGGGTCAGGGGAAAGTGGGCGTTTGCAGGTGGCATGGGCTTCGTGAAGGCAGAAGCCACCCCTGGCAGAGGAGGTAAGGCCCAGGTCGGGGCATTGCCTCTGCTCCTGGAAGGTACATCCTTCACAGCCCGAGGCCGAACACCCCAGCCCTGCCCCCAATCCCCGGGCAGCGCGCTCTGTCCTCCATAGATGAATCTAACCCCATATATTACAATAAACTGCCTCTGCCTCTCCCTGTAACCCCTGCCCTCCCCACCCTGGGCCGAGAGCCCCCTTCCCCATCCTCTGGTGGCAGTCCTCCTCCTGAGCAGTGCCATGTCCTGTCAGCAGCGAGTTGTCCTGGCCTGAGGGCCCAGGGGACACAGAAGGCAGGGCGGCGCTGCTACTCCAGGTAGATGTCCTCTGTGGGGCAGGTGTACTCCACAAACTGCTTGTAGAACTGCTGGAAGGCTCGCCTAGGAGGCAGGGCACAGATGGCTAGGCAGCCTCACACTGGAGGCACGAGACCTCCACCTGGGGTTTCCAGGGGGAGCCTCGGAGCTCTGGGAGGACTCTGGTTCCCCATGCTGGAGCCACTCAGCTCTGTTCTCTGTGGAACAGGCTTCCTAAGTAACTTGACACTGAAGAAAAGGCTGAGCAGCTGACAAGCTTGGAAACCACCCCTGGACCACCCGGCCCTCCCTCCAGGCCATGGCGCTGGGGTCTAGAGACAGGTTTACAAAGCTGCAGAGCGCACTGAGGGGTGACACTGAGCCTGGGCAGAAGGTCCCAGGCCTGCAACCAGGGCTTACTCCTCGGTGGGAATCAGCAGGACACACGCACACATACCCCACGGATTCTGCCAGGGCTTTGGTGGAGTCTTCAGACACAAAGACGTGGCAGGCAAACCGGTGGTCGGCAGGGTGCTTGGTGATGAACCCAAAGTACCTGTGGAAGAGAGGGGTCCGAGGGAGTTCAGCAGCTCACACCCCAGCCCCAGCCTGGCTCCAGCCACCACCTGGCACTCACCTCTCCCGCTGCCCTTCCCACTTACTTGTTGTTCTTTGGATGGTATCCACAGAAAGAGATGTTCTTTAGCTGGAAAAAGTGGCTACATTTATTCCCCTACAGGAGGGAGAGAGAAGCAAAGGGCGGTCATCTAGGCCGCAGCGCAGCAGCACATCTGCCACTGGTGTAGGGGGAGGACTGGGGGCTTGAGGAAGGAAGGGCAGCTCAGAAGTCACCTTGGCCTCCTGGGAGTCCTCGGCCTTGACACCTATCTTCACACCCCTAACGCTGATCTCAAGGACGCAGCTGGAGGGTGGGTTAAAGTGCACGGTGAGCCGGCGAGTGGTGGCAATCTGGGTGAGGGACAGGGACACATCAGGCAGGTGCTGTCTGTGCCCTGACCCCGGGCCTGGACCTGGGTGGCTTTTACTGCCTCTAGAGCCCAGTGTCCTTTTCCCCAAGAGACAGCGTGGACTGGACTGCCCACAAAGGAAGCAGGACCCAGGTACCTTTTGCATAGCGGCGCACAGGACATCATTGCCCTTGTGATAGGGAACCTGGACTGAGCCCAGGAACTTCACCCGGAACTGGTCCACCCAGTCGCTGTTTTTGGCCAGGGCTGGAAAGCAAACAGGAAGAGAGGAGTGGCGGTGTGAGCGGGAGCAGGCGGCAGAGGGGGGGAGCTGTGCCACGTGACAGGGCCAGCAAGGGGTGCTACGACCCCAGAAGCCCCAACTTGGCTAGGCCTTACTCTCAATTACGAGAGACCTGAAATCACCCAGGCTCGTCCCTTCCCTGGCTGGCTGAGATCTGGGACATACGTTCACCTGGCAGCAAGGCAGGCAGGCAGATGCCAGGGCTGGTGTCACCAAGTGGGAGAGGGAGACTACCTGCCATGTGCTCAGGCTCCTTGGTGACCTCAATGGCGTAGTAGGCAGGAAAGACGCCTCGGGCCCCGGTGCGCATGTTGTAGGCCTCGTACCAATAGTCCTCAGCCTGCAGCTCCACCAGCAGAGGGTCGTCCACTTCCAGCTCAAGTTCGTCTTCATGTCGAGGCACAAACCTGTCCCCGACAAGGGCACATGAATTCCTCAGAGGACGTCTCCAGCCGTTGGCATCATTAGTTCAATAAACATTTGCAAAGTATCACGCGTGCCTGTCACAGTGCAAGCTCCTGGAGGGACTAACACCATTTAGACCCCATCTTCCCGTCCAGGAAGCCAGGGCTCTGATGAAAGGTCGTGGGAGGGAAGCACCGGGCCTGGAGGCGGCTGGGGGGCGGGCGTGAGGGGATGCGTCCTTCTGGTCTCCCTCCAGGACACCTTGTCGTGGCCAGGGGAAGTATCCAAGTCCTGGCTTCCTCACAGTACCTCAGCACTTGGCCACCATGTTCTGAGTTCCTGGAAGCTGGACCCTGAGCCCTGAGCCTGAGCAGATGCCAACCGCAGGGGTGTGCATGGCAAAGGCAGGGAGCAGTGCAGCCTCACCTGAATATGGCCCGGTGAGTCTGCTCCTGCTCCTCCCCATTGATGACACAGGAGAACAGGCCGAAGGACTCTGCACCTGCAGGGGAGGGGACCAGGCTAGAGGAAGGTGGCCCCAGCTCAGACTGAGGCTGAAGAGGGCAGGCAGAGTCTGTGCTCTTAGTCCAACCAGGATGCAGCCATCTTGGCTTTCCCCACCCGGCTGCCCCCACCGCTCCCCTGCTCACTCACTGGAGGAGCGAGAGCGGCCACTCATGAAGACGTTCAGGAACTTCTTAGAGAAGTGGACATTAGGTTCATCAGGTGTGGAGTCCTCTGAGAGGCAGGTGGAGGGCCGAGGCCTGGGGGCCTCCTCATATTCCTCCCCAATGGCCGATTCATAGGGCGAGGAGGCGGAGGCACAGTTGTCGTAGACAGTGGCTGAGTCGCTCTCGTCGCTGTAGTCTCCAAAGCAAGGCCTCAGGCTCACCAGCTCCAGCTGCGCATGCTCATCCACCACCAGTGTGTACTTGACCGAGTCGTAGGACAGGGCGCTAGTGTCGGAGCTCAACGAGGCCCTTGGAGGTGGTGGGGGCTCCCCTAGGCTCCCCCGCCATCCTCCACCTGGTGGCTCAGCACGCTCCGGGGATGACAGGCAGTCAAAGCCCTCATCCTCTTCGCTAATGGAGGGGTGTGGCCGCCCTGCGGTTGAAGGGTAGGCAGCAGGGTCTGGATCGGAGCTGACTGACATCCGGCTCTCAGCAGGCGGCAAGAAAGCAGAGGTGGGCTCTGCAGGGTCTGCAGGCCTCTGCACTGGCGTCAGGTAGATCTCCTCAGTGGCCTCTAGCCGCACGTCCGCCTGGTAGTGGATTCGGTCTCGATGGGAGTGGCCCGGGCCACCAGGTGCGGCAGCGGGGGGGCCACCTGGAGGTGCCATCTGGGTGGCAGCACTGCGGCGACAAGGGCTGTCAGTGGAGGTGCCTCGATCCTTGGTGGGGGCAGGGCTGCCCTGAGGTGGCAGCTCATCGCTCAGGCAGATGTGTTCATGTGGCGGTGTCTGTTCCCCTGGAGGGCAGGACGGTTGGTGCTGAGGGCAGGACTCCAGGCCACCTGCTCCCTCTATACCAACTTGTCCACGCAGAGACTGAGAAAAAGCCTCCCCAGGCACTAGGCCCTTGGCAGGCTCTGGGGCCACCTGACTCGCTCATGTCACAGCTGACCTCAGCTCCCAGCTGGGCTTGTTGAGCAGACTGGGTGGGCAGTCGACCTCCACACAGCAAGGTGGAAACCACTGGGTCTGCTCCCAGCAGCAGGGACTGAGTCAGGGCAGGCTGAGGTCCAGCTCACGGAGAGGGTCTCAACTCACCTGTCTTCAGGGGTGAGGATGATCGAGACACCCGATCCTGCCAACTGTGCTTTTTGCCAAGAGAATTATTATTCAGTGTGTCCTGTGCAGGGAACAAAAGGCCCTTGTGAAGAAGCAGTCGGCAGTGCCCGGCACGGGGAGGCCCTGCCCCTGCCCCCGTCAGGCCATCCCCAAGCTGTGTGCTGGGCCCACCAGCCTCCCCTTGCCAAGGCCTCTCTCCTAACCCTCCTCTGGAGCAGGCGGCGGGAGGTGGGGGTTGGGGGTGGCAAAGAACAGCCGTGACCACCAGCCTGTTGGCGCTGGATGGCCTTTCCTCTTGGCTCAGGGATACTGGCCAGTCCTCAGGGAGATGCCCTCATCAGCCTCAGCAGAGTGGCAATGGCCAGTGTATGTGCTGACTGGGGGAGGCTGAGGGGGACAAAAAGGGGCTCCCTAGAGACAGTCAGCTCCAGACCTTAGACATGAAGGGGTTTCACGTAAGACACTTAAATCTAGCCCTAGTGGAGGACAAGGGGACTACCTGCCTGGGGGCTCAGGAAGCTATAGTCTAGGAAGGGGCAGGGACATCCTGGTAGTGCCTGAAAAAAGCACAAAGAAGGGTCTCCCCAGCAGCTGGCCTGGGGGACTGGAATGAATCTGAATGATGACTCCATAACATGGCCCCTCCCCACAGTTGCACATGACTGAAGAACGACAGATGTAGATGTCAGCAGCCTCCCTCCAGGATCTCCTGCCTGGCGGTCAACATGCTCAGTCCCTTTGGACCTCCACAGTGCCCACATACAAGGCTCCCCACACACAACTTAGACTCCCTCCCTGAGAACACCCTCAGGAGCCCGCACATTCACAGGCGGAGCTGCCAAAAGCCATGCCAGAGGATGCTGGGAAAAGGACCAACCCTTTCCTTGCAGCCCCTGCACCATCCACCAGCAGCCCACTTCCCAGCTCTCTTGACTAGGCCTGAAGACAAAGGGCCACAGCTAGCTCTCCCCACCCTATTCAACTCACCTTGGCATCCAGCCACCCGCCAGGGGCCCTAGGCCCCCAACTCAGCCAAGCAGCTCCATCCCTCATTACTCTCGCCAGCCTTCTGAAATTCCCAGCTGTCCAGATTTCAAACTGGCTGCTGCCTGGACTCCCTCATGCACACCTTGCCACAAGTTCCCTCGACCTCCCCCATGCACACCGTTTCCAATGGCCTTTCCTCCAGGTCCTGCCTCTGCCCCGTCTAGACCAAGAGCCCCATAATCTAAATGGAAACCCCGTCACAGCTAGAGGTCCCAAACTCCTTCCATACTCTCAAAGCCCTGTTCTTTGAACCCACTACCTCTCTCTTCACTCCAGTCCTTCCACCCTTTCTCAAGGCTCCACCCAGTCGGCTGGCCTCAACCCCTGTCCCTTAGGGTAGACCTACCCTCCCCTCGGAGTACCCCTTCCTGCCCTCGCGCTGCAGCCCACCAAGCTCTGGGCTCGGCAGGCCGGGCCTGGGCCCTGCAGGCCCTCAGCGCCCCCTGCATCCTCCAGGACGGCCCCAGGCACCGCCCCCTCAGCCCCCAACCCCCACCGCTGGCGCCTCACCTGAGATCGCGGCACCTGCGGGAAGAGGTTGAGCGTGGTGGGCCGCTTGGGCCGGTACGTGTCCCCGCTGCCCGGGCCTTGGCTCTGGCCCTGGCCGCGGGGCGCTGGCTCCTGGCCGGACTCGGCCTCGGGCGGTCCCGCTCCCGGCCGCCGCGCCGCGCTATCCTCATCGTCCTCCTCCTCGTCGTCTTCCGCGCCAGGAGTGTCCCCCGCCGCGTCGATCAGGTCCATTTGCAGCATCTCGGCTTGCAGCCGGCTCCCCGCGCTGCCGCCGCCTGCAGACAGCAGACCGGCGCGCGGGGGCTGCGCGGCGCGGACGGAGGGGCGTCAGGGGGCGGGGCCGCGCCGGGGGCGGGGCCGAGGCCGCCGCGCCCCGCCCCCTTCAGGCGAGTCCATTCCGTAGCCGCGAGGGGGGATCCGAGGGAGAGCGGCCGGTGCAGGCAGAGAGGGCCGCTCCCGCCCGCCGCCTGCGAGGAAGCGCAGGCGTCCTCCTCCCACGCTAGTGGGCGCCTCGCTCCGCATCTCTCCACTCCCCACGGGCCACCCCTTCTGACTCCTTGCGCCTTCCCGTTCCCTTGGCAACGGCTGGTGACCTCACCCGGGTTGTAAGCCGAGCCCAGAGTGAAATCACCACTGTTGCCATGGGAACGCAGGGGCCGCCAAGTAGTTCCGGGCCCGCCAGGAATTGGTAGCTGAGCTGGGGGCGATTAGTATTTGAAGGAGGCCATGAGGAAACTGGGAAAACAGACTCCCTCAGGGCGAGGAGGACCGCGGGAGGGCCGCAGTGCGGACTGGAGAACCCGACAGCGACGGAAGAGGGACGCGCGGGCGGGGGCGGGGGCAGCAGGCGACACCTGGAACCCAGGAGATGGCATCCCCAGTCCTATGCCTTCTCTCCTAGGCCCAAGGCCTGGCCCCTCCAATCTGACGTAGTCCCTCAGTTAACCCTGCCTTGGTAGTCCCGAACCCCAAGCCTGTTCCAGCTCGGCTACTGACTGCCTGGCACCTTGGACACATCCCCTGACCCCCTCCATCCCCCACTGGTTGATTGGGCACAACACTACCCGTCGCCTCGCCCAGCTGCCCAGAGATGTGGGGGCCCTGCACAATATGAAAGCCTCCGAGAGCTTGTCTAAGGCCCATGGGGGTACACGCCTAGCAAGCACTGCCTCGGGGTCGTGGCTCGTGTACGTTGGGGGAGAGGATGGTGTCCGAATCCAGAACAGGTATAGGACCTTAGAGAAGCCATGCCAGAACCCTGGGACCACTCCCCGCCTCTAGAGTACTTGGCTTCTGCCTCCATCCCCTCCTGGCCTGGCCCGAGGGTGGAGGGTTGGGGTATGGGAACTGGAACATTCTCTTCAGCCCTTGGGGTAGCAGGAAATTAACACAGATTCGGTTACCCCCTCCACAACTCATACTGCAGTTCTCCCAGCACCACATCTTGCTACCACCCTCCTCGGGCAGAGAAGTGCTTTGAAACCTAGCCCTGACTGAGTGTGGTGGCTCCTGCCTGTAATCCCACGGGCTTGGGAGGCTCAGGCAGGAAAATCGCGAGTTCAAAGCCAGCCTCGGCAACAGCGAGGCACTAAGCAACTCAGTGAGACCCTGTCTCTACATAAAACACAAAATATGGCTGTGGATGTGGCTCAGTGGTAGAGTGCCCTGAGTTCAATCTCCAGTACCAAAAAAAAACCCAAAACATATATATATATATATGGGGCTGAGGACGGGGCGGTTAAGCACTGCTGGGTTCAATGCCTGGTACCAAAAAGTAAATAAAAGAAAACCTTAGCCCTGTACTTTGCCTTCCACTTCCTGGCTAACTGGTCCCATCTTTCTGTTCTGAAAAGACATAATGGGGATCCCCATCTGATCAGGCTCCCCAGCTGCTGAGAACCTGGTAGCATTGAGCTCTTTAGCGATAGGAGACAGCCATCTTTCTATGGCAAAGCCAAGGCACTCAGTAGCAGCAGTGCCGGACCAGGCCTTCAGTGGGGACAGAGAGAGCCCAGGAGGCGGCATGGTGTGGTGGGTCTGGTGCAGTGATGGCCGGCAGCCATGGGAGTTCGCCAGCAGTCCTTGGCTCTTCTGTCCTCCCCCAGAGCACTGCAGATTCCACTGGACTCCGCCCTGTGCTGCCTCAGGCCCTCTGCCAGGGCTGCTCCTCAAAGGGCCTTCCCTTGACTCATGCCACTGCCCTAGATCTCAGACCTCCTGCCCTGCCTTCCCAAGGGCACCTGAAGGAGCTACGTTCCGCCTCAGCCTTGGCAAATAAATGAATACCTTAAAAATGTTCTGGAGATTCTGAGCACCCAAGACATGCCAAGCATTTGCTAATGTTTCTGCATGCTGCTTCACTCCATGAGGCTGCCATGCCGACCTGAGAGCACCTTTGCAGCTATGGGGATGCCCTCACTCCTGTCCCTACCCAACCTGCCACCCTACTTGGGCTCCCAGGAGCTGGCCCTTACCCGTAAGGACAGGGTGTCTTTGCACTGCAGGCTGATGCCACACTCGTCAGTGATCTCAGAAAGGTCTTCATCCTCAAACTCCTCCAGGCTGATGTCATGGGTGAGCCTGGTGGGGACAAGAAGCCAGAGTTACACCCCAGGGAACTGCTAAGCCTATTGACCTTTCCGAGGGGCGGCCTCTGGAAGGCAGGTTACAGCCCCCCCCCACCCCCCAGGATGGGAGCGGGTCCATCTGCACCAATCCAGAGGGTAGCCACAGGCAGGGAAAGAAGGTGGGGCTCATGCTAAAAGGCAGTCTCCTTTAGTGGCAGAGGAAGTGGCCATTCTGCTGCCAGCCAAGAGGCAGTGCCTAGAAGGCCCAACTGGTCAGAACTTGGCCTCCCAGGGTCAAGACAGGTGCCAGGGCCAGTCCACCCATAGAATGCAGAGTCAAGAAGAGACTCCAAGAGCTGCCTGGAGTAGGGGCCCTATGCAGGTCACAGGAATAAGATCCCAGGCGCTGGGCAGAGGGCACAACAGCCTTAGAGGAGTACCCCATGTCCCCAGCCCAGGAAGACGCACGCCTGTGAGCCCTAGGAATAAGTGGAGGAAATCTGGTGTCGATGTGGGTTCTTTCAGCCCATTCCAGGAGAGACCATGCCCCCGTGTGCCTTCTCCAACCTGGACATCTTGCCCACTATCAGGACCCTGCATGTGGAGTCAGGAAAAGCCTGGGGCTGGGACTGGAGGTGCCGTAAGCTCAGGAGATAAACCAGACAGAGCACTGGACACAGGAACATCAACCAGCCCCAGGGGACTGCCAGGCCAGCTCTGTGCACCCACCTCCGAGGGCAGGACTGGGTCGGCCACTGCAGCGCCTGCCTGGCCCCTCGCTGCTCCCCTAACCCTGGCACTCCGCCTGGTTTGGGGTAAGTGGAACATCCTGGGAAGTTGAGGGGGAATGTCTGACCCTTTCCCCAAAGACTAGGAGACTGAGGCATGGAGCAAGGGAACCACTGGTCCAAGGTCACCCAGGAGGGGGATGGCCCAGTCCCCAGGGGACCCTAGGAGGTCCACACTCTGTCTCTTACCTCGATCACACCAAACAGGGACCCTGAGCTCAAAGGAGCTCCCCTCAAACACCTCCCAGCCCCCAGCTGGCCCCCCGGCCCCTACCAGTGCTCCCACTGATCCTCCAACCAGCTGTCATTGTCTGGGCTCGAATCCATCTTCAGCACCAGCTGCATGGAGAGCCCTGCCCGGCCGGGGGGCTGCAGGGCCCCAGGGCTGCCCTCTCATGCCCAGAAGGGTGGGGGGGCCAGGGCTCAAG
>PVHX01001989.1:86505-182637 GCA_004024805.1 Geosciurus inauris
CCCCTGTTGGGTGCTGGGGTGACCCCCCTCCCTGGCCCAGGCTTGTAAGCAGATGGCAGAAATCTAGGATGTTTCCCCCAAAAGCCAGCCCCTGATCTGTGTTAAAGGGCCAGCACCATTCTTAGGGCGCCAGGTAGAAAGATGGGGTAGCTTCCGAAACTCCCCAGGAATGGACACCCTGTCCTCACAGCCACACACTCAGCCCCCACACCTCAGCAGGGAAGCTGCGTGGACCCAGGGCAAGTTCAGAGGGTCCAGGCTGGGGGGGTCCGCCTCCTTCCCTCCCTGGGCAGGGCTCAGTACTTGAGGACCCAGGAGGCAAGGGTTTATGGGTGCAGGCGGCTCCAGAACCAAGGGTGGGCCAGCATCTGGACCCCTGGGAGCAGGGCTGGAAGAGCAGCTGGGTGGTCATGAACTTCCTGTTTTAGAGGGACTTTCTTTTAGCCTGAGGCCCCGGATGGAACAATAGGGGACCCTGGCAAGGGAGAGACACTACTAAGGCCTCTCTCACCTGTAGCTGAGGGTAGTGGGTTCCCAGACATGGCAGGTGGCAGTGAGCTGGGGAAGGGGCTTCACCCAGAAGCCAGGGCTTCGTCCAGGCTGCCAGGGCAGGAAGGCCTCTGGGCTCAGGACAAGAACCTGGTGGCCAGCATTAAGTGCCCCCTGGAAGGTCATTAGGAAGGCCGAAGGTGCAAGAGGAGCCCCTAGGACTCAGCCAGTAACTGGGAGCTGCAGGAACACTGAGTACCCCGCCTGGGGTGCCCTCAGAAGAAGCTCCCGCTCTGCCAGTCCCTGCACACAGCTGTCTCCTCATTTCCATTCCCTGGTCCAGGCCGGCGTCTGCCCTCCCAGATCCCCCACCACCACGGAGCCTGCTTGCCCCAGGCTCCCTATCCCTGTGCTGCCCTGCTCCACAGGCCTCTCTTAGGCAAAAACTGATGAAAACCTGCCATCCTTTCTGCCCCCAAATGCTCCAAGGCTCTCAGCTAGGGCTGCACCCCTGTGCTTGGCATTCAAGACCTCAGTTGCATGGGTAATCGCCTGTTTACTGATCTGTGTCCTCGAGGGTGAACCCTAGGCCTCCCCAGTGCCTAACCCAGGGTTTGGATGGAGCACATGGTAGGCTCTCTAACCATGCATGCCAGAGGAGTGCTCAAGGGAGCCCCTCCTCCAGGAAGCCCTCCTGGCCTTCCATGTAGCTGGTGAAACCATCTACCTAGATGTAAGGCAGGATGACAAAGCAGTCAGGACCAGGCCTCCATCAGAGACACCCCATCCCACCCCAGACGGCTCCAAAAGATACTCCCATCTCCTACTCTGTATCCACAAGGTGATCAATATGCCCCTCCCTCCCAGCTTCTGTCTGGCCTGGATGCTCCTGGCGAGCAGAGCTGCTGAGAGAAGCCTCCATCCACCAGGTACCCAGGACCTGCGGCTGGCCAGCTGTTTGTCAGAAGGTGTCCTCGGTGTCCGCCCCTCCTCCCTGAAGCGTCCAGAGAAGGTGGCAGGGCCTGGCTTGGGCTGGATGGGAGCTGTCCTTGATCTCAGCATCCTCTGGGGTGCCACTCCCCTGGGCAGCAGCACTGACGGTAGGGCCGACCCTATTCGTCCTTTGTAGATGAGGGAACTGGGCTTGCCCGGGAATGCAAGGAAGAGTGTGGGCTGCGAGTCAGGGGGCTGTGCCTGACCCCAGGTCCTCTGGGCAGGGGGTGTTATCCTCACCCTCTCCCTGAACCCAGCCCAAGAACCAAGTACCAAGAGGTGGCCCCGACTCGGGGTCGCAAGGTGCTTATCTGTTTAGACACTGTGATGCCTCATGCGCCTCTTACTTTGGAGTGCTTCTCCTGGGCAGGGAGGCACAGCAGAACATCCTGCATCAGGCTTGGAAGCAGGTGGCCCCAGGACGTAGCCTGACTCCTACCTACGAGCTGCTGTCTGAGCTGGCTGCCAAGCTCCATATGGCTATGCATCCTTGAATCCTCATCATGACCTCAGAAGGGGGCTCTATTCACCCACTTTACAGAGGAGAAGTATTAAGGCCCAGACATGGGCCTTAGGCCTCAGTTTCCCACATAGAAAGAGGCTGCCAGTCTCAGCCCTGGGATGCTGGGGAGGATGAACAGAGCAGGTGTTTGTGAGCTGCAGGGTGCTGTGAGGTCCTTGCCCAAGATCCAGCAGCAACAACAGCTCAGAATCCCCTCTGCAAGTTGCCCCCCAGGCCCTGCCCTTTCCTCTCTTCTCTAGGCACCACCAGTTTCCCAGCCCAAACCCTCCAGGTTCATGGGTAACAGCTGTTGGGGCGGGGGGCAGGGGATGGAGAGGGTGATTCCTTCCTGATCCTGCCTGGTCCACATTCTGGGAAAGCTGAGGCTGGGCACCAGGAGGCCACCCCAGCTGCAGGACAGGACTCTCCTTCACAGATGGGCAGCCCTCCCTTCTGGGCCTGGGGACTTGAGTGGCTCCCAGCTGGAGCAACCACTGTGGCTCAACCTGACCAGCATGTGCTTTTCAGTCGAGATGGACAGTCATCTGTCTTAGTGTTTGGTGTCATGGGTTTCGTCTCTGGATGCCTCCCTGGCTCCTGGGCCTCCCTTCCAAGCTAAGGCCCCTCTGCTGCATTAACCTCCCCTCCTCCACCAGGTGCTCTGGCCCTTCTACCGCCAAGCTGGCACCTGGCTTGCTGTCCTGGCCATGCTGTGGACCCACGCTCCCCAGACCCCGAGCTGGGCACCCCTCGATGGCCCTGAGCAATCACGCTCACGTCCCCTTGTTGCTTTCGTGGCCTTTCCCCCTTGCTGTGTGAGGTCACATTTCTCTGTTGTCCCCGTTCCCCAACAGCAATCCCATCCCTTTCTAATTTACCATATCAACCCAGGGGCAGGCTAGTTCAACGGACGTGCCCCTTAAGGGCTGAGTGGAGGGTGGGGGGCTTTTGCTGAGCTGGGCAGATGAAGCCAGGCGGTTGGCTGTCCAGAAGCCACTCGGGAGCCTCCCGGCTGGGTGCTATAATAAGGCAAGGATGCCAGCTGGGTGACCTTGGGTCCCAGCCATGGTGTCCTGTGAGCCTCTCTTGACAACGCACTGTGGTTGGAGGGCCTGGCTGTCCCTGCAGCCCTCTGAGTGCTGAGCACAGGGTTGGCTCCCAGGGGTCCTGGGATGCGTGGCTGTTGCTCAGCTCTGAGAGGCTCCCCATTGCCCTCTGGCCTCTCTACAGGCCACTGTCCACCAGGTAGCCGAACCCAACCAACCTTGGAGACGCAAGTCTGATCCTGCCACTCCTCCCCTACCCGGAGCCCCTCAAAGGCTCCCTGAGCCAGGGAGAGGGGCAAACCCTCTCGCCTGTGCCCAAAGGCCTCCCAGGGCCCTCCTTTGCCTGCAGCCTGCAGGATCCCCCTCCTCTCCCACACTTTGCGCCACCCTCCTGTGCCCACTCAAGTGGCTTCTCTGACCCATGGACTTTGCTGTTGGCGCTCCCGTTCCCTCTTGCTGGTAGTTCTGGAGTGGCGAATTTTTCCTTTGAGTCATGTGACCTAGTGGCCAGGATCATGTCTTTCTCCACCTCCAGGAATGGCTTTCCTGTTGCCTAACAGGCATTTAACAAAAGCTGAGGGTTCCTGGGTCTTTCTCTAAGCCGGTCCCTACCTGGACTCAACTTCCTGTGTCCTGCCCACACCCAGGGCCTGGGGCCGGCTGCGGGGGATTCTGGGAGGATGGTCCTGGCTGAAACAGTGGGGTGGGGTGAGCCAGGCCCAGCCTCCCTCAGGACCGTTCGTATCCACACCCTGCTCGGGGTGGACACTGAGGTCAGGCTGGAATTCCCTTCTCCACTACATCCACGCTGTCACCCCATCCCCAGACAGATGGACAACCACACACACAGTAGGGACGAGCACAGGCATGGCTATGACCTGGGGACCTTTCCTCCTGCGCTCTCCTGGGAGAGCACTGCTCACACCACCCAGCACCCCCGAGCTGCCGTGGGTGCCAGAGCTGCGCTCCAGGACAGCCCAGGACTTGCCACGCGGGCACTAAATACCTGCCTGGCACAGGAGGTGCTGGCGGCTGCATCACAGCGGGACTCTCCAGAGACAAGGCCAGGCCTGTGGACGCCCCTGCCGTGTGAGTGCGTCAGTCCTGGGGATGAGGGGCATTCTAGAATGCGCGGGACCTCCCGTGGGGATGGCGGTGGTCACCCAGTTTGTGGGAACCATTGGGCCCAAGCAAGAACTGAGTTGTGGCCACTCCCAGGAATCCAGAGACAACTGAAGAGCCCTGGGGCTGACCCCTGGCTGACCAGGGCCATCACCCGCCCCACAGGCAGCCCAGGCTCTTCAGGAGCGGCAGCGGCCATTCTTCCTCCAGCCACCACCAGAGAACGGTGGCTGCACAGCGGGGTCACCAGTCTCCTGGGTGGGGAGGTTCTCCCTGAGGCGACAGTGGCCATCTCTACATGGGACACTCACAAAGGCTTTGGACCCAGCCCAATCCTCCCCGAAGCTCCAGACCCAAAAACACTGGCTGCCTGACTCCTCTGACTAGGTCCCCAGGGACCACCACTCTGGAATTCAGCAAGTGGTCACATGCCCTGACCACCCAGGCCACCAGCCCTCTTGTCTCGCCTCAAGAGCCCAGGACAATTGCTCCTGTCTCCCCTCTGCCCCTCGGAGCAGATCCCTCCTGGGGGGGTCTAATCCGACCCTTAAATCACTCTCACGTCCTGTCCCCATCTCCCCTTCTCACCCGGGATGGCCAGTCTCCCAGCTGGCCATGCTGCGGCTCCCTGCCTCACCGCCCTGCGTGTGGGTGAAGAGGCTGGCCTCCTAACATGGCCTGCAAGTCCCTGCTCCACTCTGCTCGCCACCCTCTGCCGGACAGGGCATCACCCTGTCCACTCCCGTTCCCAGCCCTTCCCTCTGCCAGGCCCTCCTCCGCTTGGGGGTTTCTTCCCACCCACCAGGCCGCCTTCCCGGGTCACCACACCCAGCCTGCCTGGTAAGGCTTCATCTGCCTGCCTCCCCTCTCCCCGTGTCACCTGCACGATGGCCAGACCCACCTCAGGCCTCTGTTCACGGCTTCCCTGGTGAGCCCAGCCAAGTGTTGTTGATGAAGGAGGAGCGGCCACTGTGTCACCCTGAAGAGACACGTCAGGAGGTCCCTGCGCCTGGCTGGCCTGGCAGCTCATCCCTGAGGCCGTGTGGCAGGGCAGCCAGGAACCTCCAGGGAGCCTGGGGTGGGCTGTGTCCAGCTTTGCCACCATACCTGTCCGTCCCTGGGGTGGGGGGTGGACCTCTCCTTCCCTGTTGTTGCTGTGGTTCTGTTTGCAGTGCCAGGGGTTGGCCCAGAGGTGGCGCTCTACCACCCAGCTACACCCCCAGCCCTTTTTATTTTTTATTTCCAGACAAGGGCTTGCTAAGCTGTCCAGGCTGGCCTCCAACTTGAGATTCTCCTGCCTCAGCCTCCCAGGTAGCTGGGACTGCAGGCCTGAGCCTCTTCCTGTGTAAGAGGGCTTGGGCGAGCTGACATCTTTCTTCCTTCTCCTTCCTGTTCTTTCTTTTGCACTGCTGGGGATGGAACCCAGGGCCTTGTGCTCCACCACTGAGCCACATCCCCACCCTGACAGCTGATTTAAGGTCCCTTCATCCACGACTCCCTTCCATACACCCAGGGCTGGCTGCGCACTCTGCTTCCCATAAGCACCCCTTTGTCCCACGGGTCCTCCCACACAGGCCACTGTCCTTTCCCTCCTTCCCACCCGACTCAGCCAGCATCAAGTACCCATTGTATACATTTCTAAGTTCTCTTGTAGAGTTTTTATACTGAACATGTATCATTTGAATATTAAACTTCCTTTTATTATTATGTAAGTTACACAAGTAACCTATACATACACTCATAAAAATGAGTCAAATAGGGCCGGGTGCGGAGGCTGAGACAGGAGAATTGCGAGTTCAAAGCCAGCCTCAGCAATGGTGAGGCGCTAAGCAACTCAATGAGACCCTGTCTCTACATAAAACACAAAATAGGGCTGGGGATGTGGCTCAGTGGTCGAGTGCCTTTGAGTTCAATCCTTGGTACCAAAAAAAAAGGTCAAATAGTATGGAAGTATGTAAAATAAGAAATGAAAATCCTCACCCTACTCCACACCCAGAAGTAACCACTAGTAATCAGAAAAAAAAAATTGGCACATATTTATTTTAAACCAACATAATTATGTAATCAAGAAAAAAATCACATATTTATTTAAAGCAACTATCAACAAACAGATGCCCCATCCTCCCAGGCCCAGGTCACACTCTGCCTCTCCATGGAGGCTTCTCCAGTATTTCAGGCTTTTTCTTTTGGGGGTGGCTCAGACTGTCTGGGTTTGAATTTCAGCTCCGCTACTTACCCAACCTCTCTGTCCTTAATTTCTTCATCTGAAAAGTGTACATGATGACGACATTCTGTTGCTATGGCTGTGGGGCAGAAAGGCCCTTGCCACAGAGAGCCCTTAGGGTGGTGCCCGGGCCAACTGAGTGCCAGCACTTACCACTGTCATCCTCCGTCCTCTCTAGGAAAACAGCACTGATTTTACCCTTAATTAAGTAATAAACAGCTAAGGCATTACTGAGCACCTACTCTGCACTGAGCAATGCGGACACACTCACATGGCCTTTGAAACACTCAACATGTGCTGCCTTATTTGAGTCTTAGAACCACTCTGAGAGCAAGGGTCAAAAGCTGATACCTTGAAAAAGAAATGAAAGCTCAGAGAGGTTAAGTGCCCAGTTTGGGGGCACACAGCTAAATGGATGGGCCAGGATCCAAACCCAGGCCTGTTGGATCCACAGCCCCACCAAAGAACCACAAGAGAGCACAAGCAACCCAGGGTGGAATGGAGCTGGGCCAGGCGCGGGAAGAAGCGGGACAAGAGAAAGGGCAGAGAGGGCTGCAGGGGCAGGCAGGGCAGCCCACGTGCGGCCGGAGACACTGGCCTTTATTATTCCCACAGACTGGCCTTGTCCCACAGCCAGGACGAGGTGTCCTGCAGGGGCTGCCCACGCCTCAGCCTTTTGACCTACTGCCCACCTCCCACCTGGCTCAGAGCTGGCCACACTCTCCCTGGGTGGTGTCCCCCTGCTGAGCTCCTCTCACTGCAGCCTGCACAGCTGCCTGACAGAGGAGAGGTGGGAGCAGGTGAGGGAGGTGCAGCTGCCCTGGGGCCAGCGGCAAGGCCTGGGGAGCCCTGGACTGAGCACAGGCAGACCCGGGTTCCTGTCTAGATCCAGCCTCTGGCTTCCTTGGGCGCCTCAGGCAAGCCTCCCACCTTCCCCAGTCTCCTCGTCCATCTCTGCAGAGGGCGGACAGAGACACACCTTCCGGTGGCCATCGGGGTTAGGGAAGTGCTCTGACCAGCAAAGCGGATGCCTGCTAGCCTGGAGGGCTGACGGATCCCTGCTGAACAGCGGCTTGATGTGCACCCTCTCTTGTCCAGGCAGGAATCAATATTAATTAGCCCACTTAACAGATGGGACCCAGAGAGGACAAAGCCCTGCTTGGATGGTGGCAGGATTTGAACTCGGGGCCCTCACAGCTCCATCCTTTTCCACTGCACGGCCCTCCCAGGGAGGCTGGAGTCTGAGGCTTTCTCCCAGAGCTGCAGCCCTTCAGCCTTGGAGCTTGGTGTCTCTCTCTGGCCCCCTCCCTCTAGTCTCCTGGCTGGGATCAAGGTCTCTGGGGAGGTTTCTGAGCCTGATGATGCCATTAGACATCCCCAGGGGACCCTGTCCACCTGAGGACCTGGGAGTCAGTGACCTCGTGGTCAGAGGAGGGGCTGGTGCCAGAACACAGCTGGGGCCTGGCTGTGGCAGGGCCCCCAGGAGAGGAGAAGGCGCCAGGTCCTGAGATGGGGCAACAATGGTGTGCCTCAGCTTTCTTCTAGTCTCTGGAGCAGTGACATCCTCCAGTTCCTCCTTAACAAGGTGGTGGTGGTGGAGTGCCAGAATTATGAGGGAGGGACATCAATCCCTTTCCAACATCACCCTTTTCCTCTGTGAACTCCCCCTGGCCCAACACCAGATTGGAGGTGAGGTGGAAGGGGAGCTCGGGTCAGGTCCTGGGTACTTACCCCTGCAGGACAGCCCCCCTACCTCTGTCACCATTCTTGGTTAATCCTGGGAAGACTCCCCTGCCCACAGAGGATCTAGGATCCCCTAGTTCAGACTGAGCCTTCTGCACCTGCCTTGAGACACACCTGACCAGGTAGATGGGCCATGCCAGTCTGGCAGTTAGGTCACCTGGCCAGGCAAGGCTGGGGGAAGGGCCCAGGACTTCCTCCTTCCAGCATCAAGGTTGTCGATTACCCCATGAAACTGGGACCTGGGGGCTACCCCAGCCAGCTCCCATCTCCAGTCGGAAACGTTCGGACGCGGCAGGGCAAAGCCCGGGGCTGCCGGGCTGCCTCCGCTGGCATCTCAGTCAACCCAGACCCCGCCGCAGCGCCCAGGCGGGGAGGAGGAGCCCCCTCCTCCAACTCCAGCCGCGAGCCTCCCACCCCAGGACGGGCAATGGCGGAGCGAGCTGCACAGGAACCTGCGGTGGCCGCCCATCTGGCCCGGAGGCCGAGGGGCGGTCTGGGGAAGGTGTCCTGGGGAAGGCCCACTCCCTCCGCCGCCCTCCGGCTCCCGGGATCCCGAGGCGCTGGGGGCGGGAGGGCAGCGGGCAGACCAGCCGCGGCCGAAGGGCGGGGCGCGCGCGGCCGGGGACTCTCACCTGAAATTGGGAGGCGACGCGATGTGCAGCCCCAGGAACGGGGAGGCGGCGGGCGGGGACGCGGCCCCCCCGCCCAGGCCGCCGCTCTCTCGCTCCGCCATTCCCGGGCGCAGCCCTGGCCATCCGGGCGGAGCGCGGCGCGGGGAGGCGGCGGCGGCGAGGGAGGCGGAGGCGCGACGAGGAGGCCGCCGCCACCGCGGGGCTCGCGCTGGGCGGGCGGCGGGCGCACCTGCGCAGGGCAGGGCGCGGCTCCGGACCGCGCACGGCTCGCGGGCCCGGCGAGAGCGCCCGCGCGCGCCCCCGGGCCCGGCCGGGGTCTCGAGGCCCCGCCCCGCCCCGCCCCCGGCGGCGCTCTCCGAGGTGCTGAAGGCGCGGCCCCCGCGGCCCTGGCCTCGCCCCGCCCCACCCTCCCCAGAGCCCCAAGGGGTGGACCTGGCGCCTGGGTGTCAGGAAACTATTGGGCGGACCCTGGCCCCCAAGTGCGTCTTTGGCCCTCCAACAGCAGAGACAAAGAAGGCGGGCGGGAATGTGAGGGTCGCAGAAGGCGGAGAAAGCAGGGGCGGTGAAGGTGGACTCCCAAGAGCGGACAGGTCTGGAGCCATGGGTTGCAAACTCATAGCCTGGCTTCCAAGTGGATAGGCAGTGGGACCCTGCATTGGCGACTTCACACCCCTGAGGCTCGGTTTTTCTCATCTGTGAAATGGGGACAATAATGGTCCCTCTCGTTGGCTGTTGTGAGGATTAGGCATAATAGAAATGTGTTATCACTGGGAACTGGGAAGAGCCTGTTTCCTGCACTAGGCCCCAGGCGTCACCTCATCCTTGTCCTACTTTGAGAGGACCCTACAAGGACTCTCCTTAGAGGATGCCCTCTAAAAGTTGAGCCAAACAGCCACCAGGGTGAACTGTGCCCTCCTCTTGGCTTATCAGCCTCTCAGAGACTCCTCCTTCTCAGCACCTCGGTTGCACTTCCTGCAGAGCATCCCTCTTCTGCACCCAGACATCCCAGAGCTGTTTTCTCACATTCTAAGACCTGGATCCTTCATCTCGTCCCCTCTGTTGGCTTCTTGGGAGACCTTTGGTTGTTGTTTCCTCCTGATCTCTCATCAGAGGTCAAGCCTGGGCCTTCAGGGCTCTGTGCTTGGGCTTAGATTCTCTCACAGGGCATGGACTGCCAAGGCCAGAGTCCCAGCATTGGTGGGTCACAGGGTCTCTAGCCCGAACTGTTTGCTTATTAGCCATCAGAGAGAACTGCAGAGACCCTGTCTTCCACAGCGTGGTACAAAGGGGCAGGGCACACTTTTACTTTCATAGCTTGCAGGACCCTATCTGCAAATCTTGACTGGTAGCTAGTCATGCTGGCTCCTTCTCCCTCCATGCAATGTCCAGCAAGGAGCTGGAGGGACCCTCTCTGCAGTAAGTGACCCCTGCTCCAGCCCTGAGAACATTCCAGCACCTGGAGCCCACCCTGGCTGCCTCTCCTCTTCCTGCCACTGGGGCTGGGGAAGGTGGTCATTTTACTGTCCTGCTACTTGTACGTTGGCTCAGGCTCCCTCACACTAGCCATCTGCTGCTATGCCTTTTCCTCCTAGGAATCACTGTGGTGAACAGGAGCGTGTGCTAGTCTCAGCTAGGGAGCAGCCTCGGGTCAGGAGCATGTGAGAGGAATCTCTCTCCTCCAGAACCTTCCACTCAAGAACAAAGGTATCTTAGCTCCCAGGACCAAGCCACAGCCACAGCCACACGGGAAGCTGGGAGGGGGGGGAGGCCAGCCTGGCTCCTGGTAGGAAGGCCTACGGGAGCCTCAGAGCTGAGCTGAGAATGAGGTGAGTTCCAGAGTCAAGTTCCTCCCTTCTCCCTCTGTGCAGAGGATAATTTTCTTTGGCTTTGCCGGAAAGCCCATGTCCATGGCACTCTTTGGCCAGATGGCATGAGACAAAGCCAGCATCCAGGCCCCAGGCTGGGCTGTGGCCCACCTCATTGCACAGTTGTAGCCTAAGCCACTGCATGAGGTGAAGAATGGACTGGGGTGGCCACAGTCTGACCCCAGGCTGGGGGTGGGGTCCAGGTGGGTCACTGCAGGGTAGCACTCAGGAACTCATCCCAACCCCAGTGTTTGCGCAGCTCCAGCCAAGCTCTCGAGCTGCCCCTGGTAAGCTCTAGTGGGGCCTCCCCTGGGAGCCTCCTCACTCCAAGGAGGAATAAAAGGCTCCTGGCCCCAGCAGAACCATGATGGTCTGGTCTGAAGCATCACTCAGATTCAGCTGTACCAGTCCCCACTCCCCAGACCTCCCACAGGATTGACAACAGCACGGCTTTACTCAGACAGGATTAGACATTTATAAACCAAGTGAACATTCACAAACTGTGGGAGAAACACCTTCCCAGCAATGGGAAACCTCTGTAAAGTGCACTCGTCCTGTGACCACCTCTTCCCCACGCTGGCCCTTGGATCAGGGTTTAGGGCATTGCTCCGGGGCAGCCCTAATGGCCACCTGGGTGAGAAGGACATATGAAGCCACCGTGGAGCTCCAGGCCACTGAGAGGCTGTCCTGGAGTGGGCCAGCATGCCAGGAATGGCGTAGAAGTAGGGGACGTGGTCTTGACAATGTGTACCTTAGGGAAGAGCCATCAGCAAATAGGCAGAAAAGGGGAACCATCCCGATGGGGCAGGTGCTGCTAGCTAAGCACTGAACACAGCCCTAGCTCGGGCCTTCTGTCTCTCAGACCAGCCCTCCCAGGCCCCTCCTCTCCCGGCAGCAGGCCCTGCTTCTCTTTCCTCCTAGCTGGGCTGAAGCAGCAGGGAAGCCCCCAGCCCAACGCTCTGAAACCACCATCCCCTGTGCCGTTTCCCCCGTGTGATTACGGCACATTTTCATGAGGGTGACAAACAAAACAGTTGGACTCTGAAGGCAGCTCTCTGGCTGGGAAAACCTGAGGACGTCTTGGGAAGAAGCCTGTCGGTGTGCTGGACAGCTCCAGGAGACAGGAGCCTGACCCCAGGGACAGAAGACAGGGCCGAGGGAGTTGCCTCTGAGGCTGGGGAAGGTCACAGGGAGGTAGAGGGAAAGGCCCAGGGGCCAGCTTAATGTCACATGTGAAAACAAAAACCCTAACAGGAACTAGCCGTTCAGCTTTGTGCACACACACACTCGCACATGCACACACAGTGGCTCAAGTGCAGGCCACGGGTGGAAGGAAGACTTGCTCTGGTTGGCCACACAGTCCTGCTTTCCACTGCTTTGCCCTCAACACAGCCCGTGGGTAGTGGGCAGGAGAGGTGGGCAGCCGGGCGTGCCTGGAACGCTAGGCACGGCTTCTCTGGTCAAGCCTCCCACCGGCTGCTTCTGGAGGGACGTTGGGCGTGACCTCTACTTCACTTCTGCCAGCTGCCCTGGCAGTGCCCACCCCTCAGTCCCTCATCTTTGGAGCCTAGCTACTGGGACAGCTCACCAGCTCAGACCAGGTCCTGGAAGCCTAGGAACCAGGAGCAGCCAACTTCCCCGGCTGGTGTCTGCTGCCCTCCCTGCAGCACTGGTGCCTTGGAGTGTGGCCAGAGTCCAGGGGCCTTAAGCCTGGTCTCCTGCTGGAGGGACTGATTCTGGCCCTGGCCCCAGCATGGCTGTTGGTGGAGGCTAAGGCTGGTTCTCATCTCATGGGGGAAGGAACAGTGAGAAATGGGACTCCAATCCTCGCCTTAGCTGCCGAGTTCTGAAGAGGCAGACGTGCCGTCCTGAGCTACTGTCTCCAGTGCTGGACACAGCTCGCTAGTCAGGCGTTCGGGAGCACTCCTGCACCATGGCGGACACCCTCCAGATCTGTCTACAGCCTCATGCTCAGTTCCAGGCGCCCAGGGAATTTCAGAATAAGAAGCCAGGCTGGGGCTACGTCCACACAGTACCTGTTCACTTCAGCCCACCCAGCTGCCAGCCTCAGAGTCGAGAACCCAGCAGGACTCTGGCTGCCTCAAGAATCCTATGCTTTGGACAAGTGCCAACGATGTGGCCTTCCTGCCCATCAGTCTGATTGAGGAGGGAGAGGCCTGGGGAGGCCAGAGTTCCAGCTGGGGTCCTCCCACTGTGTTGTCGGACAAGGCAGGGGCATGCAGGGACGGCTCGTGGCTGGGGCAGGCTGTGGGCCTCTGGCCTCGCGTCTGGAGACCAGGCAGCTGCACTGGTGGTGAGGGGTGCTCCAGGTCCTCCTCCAGCCCAGGCAGCGTTCAGGATCACGAGTGGGAACAGACGCATGCACACGCAGACAGCACACCACTCCTTCCTGCACACACGCACACACACGTTCGCTCCATCTCCGATGGTGATCGGCTTCTCCGTGGGTTGCACTCTGCGGCCGTGGTGGCTGCTTGGGCACCCGGGCTTTGCTCAGGGAGCAGTGGCTCAGCAGCTGGAAGAGAAAAACAAGTGGAAAAGGGCAGTCAGTCAGTTGCCCGGCGACACAAGCTCCTCTGGGGACACTGACTAGGAAGAGCCCAAAGAGTGAGCTGCATGGGCCACAGTACCTGGGGACAGGTTGTTGCTGGGAAGCAATGGGGGTGACTAAACACTGCCACTCTGAAGTGCAAGGACAGGACAAGCTCTCGCCTGAACTGTCTGCCCGGGGCTGAGGGCAGTGGAGGACAACGCTAAACAACTCTTTGGAAGCCTGAGGCAAGACAAAGGCATGGCAGCTGGCGCCAGAGACGGAGAAGCAGGAAAAAGTGGCTTAGCTACTGGGGGCTGGGGTTGTGGCTCAGTGGTAGAGCGCCTGCCTAGCACGTGTGAGGCACTGGGTTCAATTCTTAGCACCACATAAAAGAAAAAATAAAGATATCGCTTCCATCTACAACTAAAAATATTTTTTAAAAAAAGAAGCCACAGTAAAGATAAACATATAAACATATATATATGGGGGGGGGGCATACTGGGGACTGAACCCAAGGTGCTTTACCCCTAAGCTACATCATCCCTATTTTTCTTTCCTTTTTTGTTGAAATAGGATCTTGCTAAGTTGTGCAGGCTAGCCTTGAACTTGTGATCCTCCTGTCTCCCAAGTTGCTGGGTTTACAGGTGTGTGCCACCTTGCCCAGCTGCGACCAGTAATTCTGAAGAGTAAGGCAAGGGCTGGATTTAGAATCAGCAGGTGAAAAATTTTCCACATTTAGATGAAGGAACCCTGGCACAGGCTGGAAGGTGGCAGGGAGCGGGGGGCAAGAAGGGACAGGAGACACAGCATGACTCCTTTTAAAAATTTATAACCTCCTGAATCTGGGGCAGAGAGAAGAAAGGGCCTCATTCCTGATAACAGAGAACAGGGTAAGCCCAGCATAATGTCAGCTTCTGTTTAAATAGGTTTAGTGTGTCTGAGAATCTACAGAGATAAGTAGCGCTGCAGAGAGAGCTTCCCGGCTAAAGCGCTGGAGAGGCGGCTATGCTCAGCAGGCCCACCCAGCCTCCCTCAGGTCAGGCGCTACATACGTGTGCCGTGACTGAGCTACTATGACCCCCGTTTATATGCTGAAGTTCTAACTCCCAGTACCTCACAATACAGCTTTGTTTGGAGACAGAGTCTTCTCATTTTTATCTTTTGGTATTGGGGATCAAACCCAGGGGTGCTCAACCACCACATCTATATCTGCAATCCTCTTTTTTATTTTGAGACAGGTTCTCACTAACTTGCGATCCTCCTGCCTCAGTCTCTAAAACTGCTGGGATTAACAGGCATGTGGTACCATGCCCAATGGAGAGAGGGTCTGTAAGAGGCAATTAAGTAAAAATGAGGAGACTAGGGTGACCCTTAATTTTAATATGTGTGGTGTCCTTATAGGAAGAGGAAATGCAGGCCTGGACAGTACAGAGGGAAAACCATGTGAAATCACAGGCTGAAGGTCATCTATAAGCCAGAGAGAGAGCACGATCTTGAACTTCAAGCCTCCAGAACCGTAAGAGGATATGTTTCTGCTGTTGCAGCCACCTGGTCTGTGGTACCTTGTGATGGCAGCCCTTCCAGACTAATACAACTTGTGATCCCATTAACTCTAAAGATGTTGCCTTTATTTTTATAAATGAGAAAACTGAAACCAGAGAGGATAAGTAACTTGCCCAAGAAAAGAGCATTCATAAATGACAGCACCAAGACAGGAATCACAGGTTATTCTGATTCCAAAACCTATAAGTAAGTAATTTCTATATTATTGTATTGTATAAGTAATTTCTATATTATTATAAGTAATTTCTGTATTATTGTATTCCTCATTAAGACTTGTAGAGAATGAAACAAGAAATTCAACATGGTGGCATAAAGATTAATATCCAAACAACATAAATTGAGGTTAGAATGTTATTAGGAAAGGGAAATTGCTCTTAAAAGTCAGACAATGGAGGGCTGGGGTCATGGCGCAGTGGTAGCGTGCTCGCCTAGCACGCATGAGGCACTGGGTTCGATCCTCAGCACCGCATAAAAATAAAATAAAGATATTCTGTCCACCTACAACTAAAAAAAATATATATTAAAAAAAAAAAAATGTCAGACAATGGAGACACGAATCCAAAAATCAGCCTTCTAGCGCATGAAATCCTTTTAGGACCACACACTAAAGCCAAAGCGGATTTGATCTGGATGATGGTGATTTATCCAGAAGCCAGCAGATGAAGAGCAGAAGCAGAGTGGGTTAGTACTGAAGGCCTCATTCTTTCACATGTGTATTATTTTCAACACTTTTTCCTTTTAAGCTTGTACTGTAATAACCATACTTTTCTATTACAAATCAGTAAATTTGTTACTCAGGTGTTGGCATGTTATTGAAACACGCTGATTGGAGTATACATTCCAGACACCGGGATCTCTCTGCCCTGCTGTTAAGCCAGAGGAATGAGTATTCTTCTTTGCTTTCTCCCCCTTCAGGGCTGGGGAAGACGAGGGCTTGAAGATTCCATAGGAGGGCAGGTACGCTGGGGTCCTGGACCCTTCAGGAGTCTAAGGATAGGCTTAAGGGGCAGTTGGTGAGGAGTCTGGAGTTCTGGGCACATTTTGAAAATTAATTTTTAAGGTACCATGTGATGTTTTGATCCATGTGTACACTGTGCATGACTTCAATCAGGTTAAACATATCTGTCTCCGCAAATATGTATCATTTCCTTATGGCAAAACATTCCAGCTCCTTTCTCCTGGTTGTGTGGAAGACGCAGTACATACTCTTGTCTACAGTCGCCTGCTGTACCACTGCACACTGGGACATTTTCCCTCGCCCTCTGACCTAGCACCTGGGCACCACAGCAGCCTTCCCCCCACCCCCTGCCTCCTTGCACCTCCCTTCCTGTTAACCATCAGGCTACTCTCAATTTCCATGAGATAAACCTAAAAAAAAAATCCCACGTATAAGATCATTTGTACCCGTCTTTCTGGACCTGGCTTCTATCACTTAACATAAATCTCTCCAGTTCCATCCCCTGTTGTCACAAATGATAGGATGTTATTCTTTTTCCTTTTTCTTTATTGGCACTGGGATTGAACCTGAAGTACTTAACCACTGAGCCACATCTCCAGCCCCTTTTTTTTACTTTTATTATGAGATAGGGTCTTGCTAAGTTGCTGAGGTTGGCCTCAAACTTGCAATCCTCCTGCCTCAGCCTCCAGAGTTGTAGGGCTTACAGGTGTGTCCCACCATGCTCAGTAGGATTTCATTCTTTTTTTGTGGCTGAATAGTATTCCAGCATGCATATGTGCAATATTCATGTTCTTTGGTGTGTGTGAACCTGTGTAGTGTTCTGGGGAGAGGCTCCTTCCTCCACCATAATCTCCAAAGGTAAGGAACTCACAAAGGGTTTAGGAGCCAGTTTCAGCTTAGAGGAATGGGGGTGAGATGCAGTGATAACTTAGACCACTTAGTTTTGGGTAGTTCATAAAGGGAGGTGGCAGTGGGCGGGCCTCAGAGAAGCCCCAGTCACCCAGACCCTCTACAGTGGGTTTATAGCCACTGCCACAGGACACCGGGTTTAGAAGAACCAGCTTTTCTTTGTCCACCAAGTGAGGCAAAGGTCTGTTCAACGAGTTTCTACAGCTGCTCACTAAGCAGAAGACTGTGCTCTTGTTCTTAAGCTAGGGCACACATCTGCAGAAAGAGGAGGCTGTGGAGACCAAATGAGGCCCCACTGGCATCAATGGCTGCAGGGCTATGGGAGACTGGGTCTTCAGCCTTAACCAAGTCTCCACATTCCCTTCTCCACACTGTGGGGGAGGCACAGCGCCCAAGAGCAAAGACAGGCAGAGGGTTGGTCACTAGCCCCCATGTCGGGACCAGGGAGATAAAGAGATGAGCTGGCCAGCTGGGGCACAACCTGATGCTTTCCGCTGAGTCTCCGCCCATCAACCACACCTGTTCCCTCCCAGCACCGCACAAATCATATTAAACAGGGAAGGGACATCAGTCAGTTAGCAACTACATTTTAAGTGCCAGGGAAAGTGCGAGGGACAGAGGTCCTTCTCATTTGCAGGAACTGAAAAGTGAGACAACAGCCAGGGACTGGCAGGACGGGCTGGCATGTGGCCGTGGGCTTGAGGCAGAGCGCTCAACACTTTTGGAATGCCAGGCGCCTCCACATCCACCTTTACAGACTGCCAGTGCCTGTCACATGTGAGGAGGGAGGACACAACTAAACAAATGTCAAAACGACAATGAGGAGATGTCAGCAGTCAAGTTTTACTCACTGAAGCCCCAGGGCTTACCAGCGCCAGCCAGGGAGCGGGGGGCTTCTGTGGCCGTGAACCCTTTGTATGCAGTGGGACACAACTACCAGCACAAGAGCAGTGAACACACAAAATGTTCTCCCCATGGTAAAACAGCTGGAGCAATGAGAGGAATCCAGGCACAACTGGAGGCGGACAGACTCCTGGGCAGTCAGCAGCTCTGGGATTAGCAGCGGAAATGAGAACTGTTTGGAGGCTGGCTGGCTTCCAGCTTGGTGAACACTGTAAACTAAACTAAATGCAGAGCATTCTGCTGGTGTGGTTTTGAAGTGGGCATGGAATCTACTGACATCAGACCTGTTTTTCTACAGCATGTGCACTCTGACGTCAGAATCACAAAGCTATCGAGCTCAGAATGACAAGACCTTGAAAGGTCCAGGATGAAGCCCTCAAAAGCTTAGTAGAGAATAACTGTTGTCATGACTTAGTAGAGAATGACACCTCACACCTGAAGCATCTCAGAAAGGTTATGTATCCAGCCCAAAGTCACACAACCAAAAACGGCACAGGGAATGGGAAGGAAGGGCAAGACTGACCCCTCTCGACATAATACTGTATCAGCTTGAGCCCCAGAGCCTCCGTCTGTGGTCCATTCAGCACAGGGTGCTAGCTCTGACTGAAATAAGAGGAACACAATCAAAGCCACTATGAGAAGCACGTGCAGATGACCCTGTGATTTCCTCTGCATGGTGCACCTGACTTGTGCAAAGACTTTACATGTATGGCTTTTCATTTTCTCCCCCCACCATGTAATGCAGTGGGCAGGGCAGCTGACAAGAGGCGATCCCTGCCATTTCACAGATGCAGAACCTAGACACGTGTAGGCTCATGCCCCTGCAGCACACAGCGACACACAGAGCACTCTTCTCTCAGGGTTTCCTAAGAACTTGGGTGTCCCTCCCCAGTGGGTCCTGGAGAGAGGTCTGCTCTTGTTGACATCCTCTGACCTCTTGGCTCCAACTCCCACCTTCCAAGGCATCACTTGGCTCAATGAGTCTCCAATTAAGAACACGGTAAACCTTAGCAGCAGTCTCCCAAACCCCAGTACGCTGACACACAGTCTCTGGACTCCAGGGCAAGAGGTGGGGCTTACTCTGCCTGCTGTGATGTCATCACCTGGCATCTCCAGTGGCTTTCTCTGTCCCACCTGCTCCTCTGCAGGGCCCAGTCTAGCTTAGTCCCCCCAAATGCCAGTTTAGTCATCCCTGTCCCACAGGCTTCTTCACTCCTACAGAGTCCCCCAAGTGACCCATCTGCCAGACTCACGGGCCTTTAGGATTAGACCCAACTATGACCTTAAGTTCCTCCAAGACAATAACCTAATAATACCTATCATAACAATAACTATCATTTGCTGAGGGCTATACCAAGGATTGAACCCAGGGGTGTTAGCCACTGAGCCATATCCCCAGTTCATTTTATTTATTTTTTATTTAGAGTCAGGGTCTCTCTGAGTTGCTTAGGGCCTCACTAAATTGCTGAGGCTGGCTTTGAATTCCCTATCCTCCTGCCTCAGCCTCCCAAGTTGCTGGGATACAGGCGTGTGCCACTGTGCTCGGCTATACCCAGCTGTTTTAGCCACTTGGCTGGGTTTTGTATTATAGGTCAAACATCCCTCCCTAAAATGTTTGGGATCAGAAATATTTTGGATCTCAGAGTTTTTTGGATTTTGAAATATTTGCATAGACTTTACTGGCTGAGCATCCCTAATTTGAAAATCTGAAATCAAAATGCTTCAAAATTCAAAACTTTTGATCATTATAGTAGTGCTCAAATGGTTTGGATGTTAAAAAAAAAAAAAACTTTTAGATTTCAGAGCATTTTGAATCTTGTAATTTGGGGTTAGGGATTCTTAATGGGTCTTGGTAGTCCCATACATTCCTAAATGACACACATACCACTCTAACACTGAGCTACATCCCAGCCCTTCCTATTTCTTGTTTTGAGACAAGGTCTTGCTAAGTTGCCCAGGCTGGGCTCGAACCTGCCATCCTGCTGCCTCAGTCTTTGGAGTAGCTGGGATTCTAGGCATGTGCCACCACACATGGCTTATTTATCCTCCTTTTTTAAGCAGACTATTGACTTGCTGTGGATGGACACCACAGCACATTTTTATGCCTCTCCTTCCTCATACATCTGCTGGTAACAATGCCATGCTGAATTGGATGCCACCAGTTACGGAGCAGCCTTGACCCAGACATTTTTTTTTTTTGACCCAGACATTTAACCTGTCTGTTCTTTCATCTTGCCTGAAAATCAGAGCATGGCCCTGCAAAGTTCCAGACTTACTATATGGATAGGATTCTGTTTAGTATCACAGAACTAAGTGAGAACTGAGCAAGGGGTACCTACAGTTACTGGTAGATAGACTCAGGAATAAGACAGCACAATCTGTCCATTAGCAGTGTCTACATCAAAGAGTCCAGGAAAAGGTAGAGGGTACAAGCATCAAATGCCGCCGTCTCACTGAGCACACAGACCTAGACATTCACACTAGATGGCCCCAGCACTTCCCCGAGGTGAGGGATCTGGAAAAAAGAACCCAACAGCCCCACTGAGGAAATCTCCCTCCAATCTACTGATGCAGAAATGGCATCTAAGGAATAGCCTGACATAATGACTCAGAAAGGATAGCAATTTATATTTCCCTGAGAAAGGCATAAAAGGCTCTTCCTGCTTTGAGGAAAGAAGGGGCAGGTTTTTTTGTTGTTGTTGTTGTTTTTTTGTTTTTTTTAATGACATTCAAGAAGCTTCCAGAAAAGATGAGTGCTGCTGGACAAGTGCAGAGCTGAGGCCCTGGGGAGAAAGGTGAGAAGGAAGTGGCTGTGACTAGAGAGGCAGATCCCTGGTCCTCAGACCAGGCTGGGCCCAGTAGGTGCTGTACCGCCCTCTCTGGTCTTTTGGAGGCCAGTGCTGCCCTCTGCTGGCCTGCCTTCAGAACACAGCCTACTGGGACAGTGGGGAATGGGGAGCTCCCCAACACTCCAAGGGCCACTTCACAGCTTCACATCAGGGTCTGTGTTGTTTTCGTTGGACTTGACTCACTTTTTTTTTTTTAAATATTTTTTTTTTAGTTGTTGATGGATCTTTATTTTATTCATTTATTCTTTGTATGTGGTGCTGAGGATCGAACCCAGTGCTTCACGCATGCTAGGCAAGCACTCTACCACTGAGCTACAGCTCCAGCCCTTGACTCACTTTTAACATGTAGAAAGCATCAAAAAGACCCCCAAACCAACCAACCAACCAACCAACCAACCAACCAACCAACCAACCAACCAACCTTCCCTTCTCCTTAGCTGGCAAACAAAGCAAAGGGCTACGACTTTTAAATTTCCTTTTGTTTTAGAAGGTATGGAAGACAGTATGGTGGAATTTTAAGCTGAAATCTTAAATACCCCTACCAGACTGCCACCCCACCCGGTTCACTGGTTCACCTTCAGATGGAAGGTTTGTTTTTCCAAACCAAGCCCCACCTCTCTCCCAAGGCTGACTCTAGGCTGCTGTCACTCACTCTCAGGCGTCCTTGCTTGGCGGCTCTGGGGTGGGCAACTCTGCCACCCTTGCCCGTTTGCTGAGTTCTTCGCCAGGTGGCTCCTCAGCAGCTTCCAGCTTGCGTTTGGGGGATGCTGGGCCACTGGGTAGTGGTCTGGGGCCTGTAGGGAAGCATATTAAAGGGTCACAGAGACTACCTATAGCCAGGATGACCCTGTGCTGTGCAGCAGCAGCTCTTTGGCCACAGGGAGCCCACCACAAACTGCTCCTCAGACCTTCCCTTCTGCAGTGACCTTGCCTGGAGACGTCTGAGAACACAGCCAGGGCTGCTGGCAACGGGGCCCAAATCCCATGGGTTCCAGGCTAAAGATGGATTTGGCCCGTGTGATGTCCTTGCTCTGAGGTGAGGTGCTGCCCTGTCGCCCTGGGCCTCCCAGAGCAGTGATGAGCAGGACTCCAACCACAGTGCAGCCTAGCTGGGCACACTGGGCAAACCCTTAGAGCTCCTGCCAGCTCCGCATCACTACTTCAACCCAGAGCCAAAGGCTCAGAATGCAGCACACTGTCCCTCTTACTGCCATCTCCTGCCTGCACACCTGCCAGCACCTTCTTCCTTGTGTTGATGTGCTCTTGCCTGTCCCACACTGTCCACTCCCATGCAGCAGCCAGCAGAGCTTTTAAAACTTTGATGGGGGCTGGGAGTGTAGCTCAGCGGCAGAGCACTTGACTAGCATGCACGAGGACTTGGGTTCAATCCCCAGCTTCTCCTTCCTTGATAAAAATACCTTAAAAAGTGGGACCAGGCCCCACCCTGCTGATCCCTTGAGAGTGACATGAAGCCTCCTGATCCTGCTACACCTTGTCCCCAGCTCATTCTAGCTCCTCACGCACAACACGCTGACACTCTGGCCTTCCTCTGTTCCCTGAGTGGGCTCTGCTGGTTCCTGTTTTGGGGCCTTTTCTTGCTATTCCCTTTGTCTAGAATGTTCTTTTCCCAGGTCTTGGAAAAGCTGACTTGTCATGTGATAATCAGCCACCACTCAGAAATGTGTTCCCTGATTGCTCCCAGCTAAGGGACCCAAAGGAACCCTTTGCTCTGCAGCCCTCTCCATCAGCCACTCAATTGGATTTCCTCAAAAGCACTTGTTATCTGAAAAGATTTTACTTGGTTCCGTACTGCCTGTCTGCCCGCCCAGGTGGAACATGAGCTCCCCGGGCAAGGACTCATTTTGGCCTCAGCCCTGAAGACTAAAGAGGCGGCACAGGTGACAGGAGGCCGTGAGCCAGCTCTGCTACTCACCTGTGCTGCTGATGCCACCAGCCTGGCTTGAGCCAGCCTCTGCCACAGGGTGGCTGAGGTCCTCCACACAGGAAGGGACAGATGCCAGCAGACCTGGGGGAGAGGAAGGACGTAATCAGAATGCAGCCCTGCAGAGTGCAGAAGTGCAGGGCAGGAGAACCGAGGGGTGGGGAGGGCAGGACCCTGTCACTGAGGCTCCATCTCTTCCTGCTGCCTCACTACTGCCCAGGGAGGCCTGATCCAGCCCAGTCCACAGTGTCCTGTGTGCCAGAAAGTCAAGTCAACTTCATAGCCTGAAAGACAGCACTTGGAATCCCCTGGCAAGCATCTGGAAGTCCCCATCTGTCTGGTCTCGGGGCCTGCAGGTGATGTCCTTCCCTCAGCTGGGGGGGGGGGGGGGTAAGGACAGGGAGCGGCTCCTTACAGAGTCCCCGGTAGCGTGACAGCTGCTGGTAGATCTGCTTCATGCGCTCGATGTTGAGCCGGCTGGTCTCTGCGTGGTTGACGATGGGCCGTGGGTAGTCCACACCAATGATGCACTTGGCGGCCTTCTGAATGGACTCTGGGGCGTTCCAGGGCTCATAGATATATCGAGAAGGGAAGCCCTTCAATTTGGGTAAGTACCGCCTGAAACATACAGCAGGGGACCCATCAGCACACCTGTGCCCTCCTCCAAAGGGCGAAAGGCATCCCATCCTAGAAGGAGGCCATGATGGCCAGACCGGAGAGCCTGGTCTGCAGCCTCACCTGATGTAGTCTCCACTGGGGTCCGTGCGGCGGCCGAAGCCCACAGGGCAATAGCAGTGGAAGAACTGTTGGAAGAACGCACTGCAGGAGAGCCACATCCAGCTGCCCGCGTTCACGCTGAAGTCTGCGTCCAGGAGCAGCTCGTCAAACACCTAGACGGGGTGGGGCGACAATCAGCCTCCCTGGGCACCTACTGCCATTGTCCTTCCCAAGTCACCAGCGTCCCAAGGAGCCAAAGCCTTTCTGCTGAGAGTAGGCCATGGAGGATTTAGAGGGGATCTCCTGGTCCCAGGGATCCCACCCCATCCCCCAGCCCAGGAGGGGGCTGCCGTTTGTTGGGTCTGATTGGAGGGTATAGGCCAGCTTCTGCTGAGAGGGCACTCACCCGGACCCCGCTCTCCCAGCTGACCCAGAGATCCCCGCGGGTGAGGAAGCAGGCCACAGCGTGCCGGGCCAGATGGTGGATCCAGCCTTCCTGCCTCAGTTGGGTCATGATGGCGTCAATCCAGGGGAAGCCTGTCTTGCCCTCGGCCCACTTGGCCAGGGCCTCAGGGTTGCGGTCCCAGGGGATCTGGATGCAGATGGGGTTCCCCTCCATGCGATCAAACCTGGGGTTGTTGGTGGCTGCTGTGTAGAAGAATTCTCGCCACAGGAGTTGCCCAAACAGGGAGAGGGGAGGTGTGCTGTTCTTCTTAACCTGAGGGGCAAGGTGCCACATGAATATACTCTTACCAGATCTTAGCTCTGGTCACTTAGGTCTCTCTCACAAAGGAACCTGGAGCCCCCCAAATTTAGTGGCTCCAAATCCCCTGGACTTAGAGAGGGCCTATCCCCTAGAAGAAGTAACACAGTGCACCTACTGAGTCCACACCCAGCCCCACTGTGCAGGCCCACTGCTCTGAGCAGTGAGAATGCTGTGCCAGGCCCTGGGCTTGATCCTTACACCACCAGAAAAAAATAAAGACTGAAGAGAGCTGGCAGGGAAAGGGACACTGTAGGAATTCATCTCCCCAGGATTAGTCATGATCTTGTCCTCAGAGGTCCCTGTTTGGCTCCACTAACTAGAAAGTTGAAAGGTTTTTGTATCAGCACACATAAAAGAGCTCAGTCTAGATTTTGGTTCTATAAGCTATATATGACGGCCTAGGCCTGCGTCTTGAGAGAACCAGGAGATTCGACCTCCACACAAATAGAGTTTCCCATAATCACAAGACAACCCATCAAACTGGCAAAGCTACGTTGTGCCCCAAAATCTTGATGTTGGCAAGGATGGGGAAATAACACTGAAAAACTGTGGAACCGAGGTGGGCACGGTGGCACCCACCTGTAATACCAGCTACTTGGGAGGCTGAGGCAGGAGGGTCACAAGTTCAAGGTCACCCTGGGTAACTTAGTGAGACCTTGTTTCAAAATAAAAAAATAAAAAGATCTGTAGGATGCAGCTCAGTGGTGGTACACTTGCCCAGCAGGGATGAGGCCCTGGGTTCAATCCCCAGTACTGTTGAAAACAAAACAAAACAACAACAAAAAAATGCAGACAGGATGAGCTGAGGAGTATGAAGGTTGCAGACATTGTCCTCTCTTCTGGAAATGCTTTAACAGGGTTATGTCCCTCTTGCTCTTGTGACATGGCCCTGTATGCAGCCCCTCCAGGCCATTCTCTCCATCACTGACCACACCTGTCATTCCTGGATTGCCCTTTAAATGCTCTGGCCATGGCCCCAAGGACAGCAGCTGCACCCTGCTGCATATGTGTGGCTCCAGCCCCATGCTCCCCACTTCCTACCCCAGGACCTTTCCTCCCATCCACCTGCTACCAGTGACTCCACCGCCTTCAGGGTCACACCCTGAAGCCTGCTTTTCAACCTGTCCTTCTGCACTACAGGAAAATCTGGGCTCGTTGGGATCAGTGACTCAGCAAGTGCTTCCCTCTGCCACCTCTTGAAAATCAACTCTTCCTGACTCCCGGGACCAAGCACCTCCAGGACCCATAACCTAGCCCCCTCTAGGAAGGATCCTTTGCAGGGTCACTGGCAGGCCCAGGAGATTGTGATCCACCTGGCTGCAAGTGAGGGTGAGGTGTCACCCTCACTGTGTCCCTCACCTTTTTATACAGGTCCCACAGGCGGTAGTAGAAGAGGCGGCAAGACAGGCAGCCGAAGCGCAGGTAGGGGCTGAGGCCCGTGGGGCTGGCCAGCAGGGAGTTGGCATTCATTCGGGGTCTCTCATAGTTGGCAACCCAGGCCTGCAGCAGACAGGGGAGGTGACAAAAGAAAGAGTCGCAGAAGTTACATGCTGAGGACCTGAACCCTGTGCTACCTCCACTCCTTCACACCAGCCAACTGTGGGTGCAACGCCACTGTGCCAAGCAGGGAGCCCACGTGCTTTCCCTGACTTTCCCACTTAACTTGTGGTACAACTGCAAATGAGTTCTTAGTCCCTTAGCTGCCGATCTACTAAAAAAGAACAAAATTTCCTATCTCTGGGGATGAAATAAAATGAGATATGGAAGAATTCTGAAAGCACTGAACAAGCTATAATTATATAGAAGAAAAAAAGAAACGGTTTCTACTTTACAGAACTAACTAACTCAGCTCCTGCTCTAGTCACCAGGGGCCCGAGAGCTGTTGCTGCTGCGTCACAAACACCTAGGGATTTTTCACCACTGTTCTGTTCAGGGAAGGAGGGAACTCCCAACCCACTTCTGGGGACCAACGGAGTCATTCATTTCGGGGGTCACTTGACATATATTATTGGTCTTGTCTTTTTCATCAACAGCCACTGGCTCGGGAGGCTGAGGCAGGAAGATTGCAAGTTCAGGGCCAGTCTCAGAACTTGGCAAGACCCTGTCTCAAAAAAAAAAAAGCCACTATGCTAGTGCTTTCTTCTCCTAATTTACTATTCCATGTGTTCTCTCACTTGACCTTAACAATTCTCTGGGCAGCATTTATCATTACCTCCTTCTGAAGATGAGGAAACTAAGCTCCAATGGGTTCTGTGACTCTTGGGGTTACAGAGATAGTAAGAAACATGGCTGGGCTGGGGATGTAGCTCAGTGGTAGAGCATTTGCCTAGCATGTGCAAGGCCCTGGGTTCAATCCCCAGCACTGAAAAACAAACAAACAAACCCAACAAAAAACAGACAGGGCTGGAAGGAATTTAGGCTTGTGATGGCAGATTCCAGTCTATTCCCATTACAGATAATAACTGCTTTCTCTTTCTCAACTCCTGACATTTCCCGCTTCTCTCCATGATGGGTGTTGCACAAACTTAACCTCCTGATACCTCCCATGCCACACTTCCCCACCACCCTTCAGCATATGACCTTCTTCTTGCCTTATGATAAAAACAATGGAAGCCATCAGGTGGGGTGCACCTCATCTTTCAGCTACTGGATTTCCAGGCTCACCTGATCCCCTCCCCCACCATGCTGTGCAAGGCCAAGGCCTCCACTTGGCTCTGCAGCCCTCCCCTCTCCCTTCTCTTGCACGCTCACCCTCTCCTCTACAGAACACTAGAAAAATGATCTCATGTTTCTTATTTGCAAAACAAACCAAGCACAAAGGACTTCTGTACCCTGTGGGCCTCCACACTAGCCCCCTCCTCTTCACAGCTGGCCCCGCTCCAGTCTGCACCCCACCCCTTTCCAGCTCACTGGGCTGCTTCAGTCTCCACCGTAACCACACTGGCGTCCATAATCTCCTGTGATTTCTGCGCCACTGAATGCTGAGGGCATTTTCTGTCTTGTCCTTTTGGGCCTCTGGGCAGCACTGCACCCTGCTGCGCACTCCTCGTCTCGTTTCCTCCCTTCCGTGAGCTTCAGTGCCTCCACACACGCCTGCGTGCCCTCCAGCTGGCAGGCTGCCCAGGGTCTTTCATAGGCCTGGCCTGCCCTGCCCAGCCCTGCTGGCAGCTGGGTTCTGTCCTAGCTCCTCTAGTCCCAGGGCTCCCAACAGCTTCTCTGTGCAGACGATCACCGCGTCCACAACTCTAGCCAGACGGCTCCATCCAGCTGTCAGGAAGGTAACATGCTCTTTTCTTTAAACCCATCCTTTCCACCGGCCTCCTCTGAGAAAATGCACTGCAGCCACCTAGTTGCCCAAGGCACAAGCCTAACTGACCGTGGCATTTGACCCACCCGGCACCAGGTCCTGTCCTCCCTCCTCCAATCCAGCCTCTCCTTTCCATTCTCTACTGGGATCACCCTGTTCAGGTAAGAGCATATCTACACTGCACACCTGTGACAGCCGGCGACTGGCTGCCCTGCATCTACTTTCGGTGCCTCCAAATCCAGCCTCCGCACGGGGACCCGCTGCTCTGAAGCATAGCTGAAGCGCACCCGTACCTCAGGCTCACTGCCGGCCCCTCTGCTGGAGGCACTGCGCCCTCTCCAGCCTTCGCTCCTCGACCTTCGCTGGCGTAGCCGCCACCTCCTTCAGGTCTCCACTAACAGGTGTTTCTACTGGCACAGGCCCTGACTGCCCCACCCCGAACCTGCAGCTGTCTAATCTTCTTCTTTTAACAGAACCGCAGAAGGGTGCCATTTGTGGCTTAACAAATTATTCTGAGGCAAACACCCAGGCAGCCACCACAAGTTCAAGAAACAGGACTTTGCTAGCCACCCCAGGAGTTGGTTCATATGCTCACTCCAGTGCAGTCCTCCCCCCCACAAGTGACCCCTACCCAACTTTCATAATAATCATTTCCTGCTTTTTTTGGGGGGGGGGGCGGTTTACAGGGGATTTAACCCAGGGCTTTACTACTGAATGACACCCTCAGCCCTTTTTTATTTTTACTTTGAGACAAGGTCTCACTAAGTTGCTTAGAGCCTTGATGAATTGCTGATGCTGGCCTCGAACTTTCAATCTTCTGCCTCAGCTTCCTGAGTTGCTGGGATTACAGGTGTGCCACCACACCTAGCCATTTCCTGCGGGTTTTTTTTTTTTTTTTAGTACTGGGGATTGAACTCAGGGCACTAGGCCACTGAGCCACATCCCTAGCACTATTTTATTTAGAGACTCTCATGGGGTTGCTTAGCATCTTGCCCTTGCTGAGGCTGGCTTTGAACTTGCAATCTTCCTGTCTCAGCCTCCTGAGCTGCTGGGATTAAGGGCGCATGCCACCATGCCCGGCTCAGCTGCATTTTCTTTAAGGTTTATTTTGTTTAATTTTTTTATGTGGTGCTGAGGATCGAACCCAGTGCCTCACACATGCTAGGCAAGTGCTCTACCACTGAGCCATAGCCCCAGCCCTCGTGTGCTTTTGAAATGCTTCCATTTTTTTACTTTTGTAAAGCATGACTGGGAAGGAGGGCTTTATCCTTTCAGTTATTCCCTGCATTTTTAACTAGCTGCTTTTTGTCACCCACATGTGCATCCCCATAGGCTAGAGTTTAGTCTTGGCCATTAAAAAAATTCTGCTGTATGTTATTTAAATTTCTTTTAATCTCCACTTCCCGTCATTTCTTTCTTTTCCTATTCCCTGTGCTCCCCCTTTTTTTAGTAATGGGGATTGAACCCAGCAGCGTGTAATCACTGAGCCACATCCCCAGCAGTTTTTTAAAATTTTTTAAATATATATATTTTTAGTTGTCAATGGATGTTTATTTCATTCATTTCTATGTGGTGCTGAGAATCAAACCCAGTACCTCACACTTGCTGGGCAAGTGCTCTACCAACTGAGCTACAACCCCAGCCCCCCAGCATTTTTTTTAAAAAATATATATTTTATTTAGAGACAGGGTTCTGTGGAGTTGCTTAGGGCTTTGCTAAGTTGCGGAGGCTGGCTTTGCACTCACGATCCTTCTGTCTCGGCCTCCCAAGTCACTGGGATTACAGGCATGTGTCACCGTGCCTGGCTCCTATCCATGTTTCTGTGGAAGAACCTAGCCACTGGACTTGTGATCCCAGCTGGATTTTGGTAACTACACACATACGCAGCTCACCACATCCCTCTGTCTGCGTACAGGCTGCAAACCAGTGGTTGGTACTAGAGACTGGACCGGACTTGGTTGATCCTCTGGGAAGTCTACAGGGGACACATTATACCCAACCGTCTCTGTAGTGCACACTGTGTCATCATGGGGGATGCAAAGTGGTGGTATTCTATCCTCCTGCTTTCATTTTATGATGAGGATACTTTTATACAGAGATGCTTACCCTCATTTCTAGGGACTAACCTAGAGGTGAAGATCATATAGTTTGTTTGTTTGTTTTTTTGCTTTCCTTTTCTTGGTAACAGCATGCAATCTTCTTGTGGAGAACCAGCCTTCCCTAATCTTAGGGCTAATGGGTAAAGCACAGCCACACCCTCAACTCTGGGAGTGGGTTCATAATGTGAGTCTTGCCTGAAAGCACCTCATCCCTGGTCACAGTGATTTAAGTCAGGGAAGGTCACATACCCCAAACCAGGTCAATGAAAACACTCCTTGAGACTTTTCCTGAAGCTTTTAGAAAAGAGTACACACCTTCCTCTAGTGTTACTAAACAAATGGAAAATAGGCTATGGTGCCATTGCTCAAGGAAAGCCTGCCTGAGAATGAAATAATACATAGGAAGCAGAGCTATGAGATGGAGAATACATTCCTAATAGCATTCTCTGGACACCTGGAACCAGCTATGCCTGAAGGCTATACCTTAGACTCCTGGTCTTCAAAAGCAAGTTATAAACAGGAACTGACTGATATAATTCTATTCTTTGCTCTCACAATGTTCCTGGAACCTTGCTTTTTCCAATCCTCAGGACATCTGTAATTCCTTGTTTAATGATCAACTCCAGTAGACTATGCTTTTGGAGACACACTCCATGCCTGTCTTGTTTGGCTGTCTTTCTAGAAACTGGAACATCCTGGCATGATGAGCTGGTCACTTCACATTTAGGAGGCTGACATATTTAAAATAAACCTTCTGGACAGGTTCAACCCCTGGACAGGTGCACATGGTGCCTTCTGTTCTCCCAGATTCGTAGGACTAAGTATATCCTCTGGCTACCATTGAGTTTGAATGGGTCCATGATATAAAGGCCCATGATATAAGGGCCCGTGACAGGCAGGGCCTCCAGGGGTGTGTGGAAAAAGAATTCCTGACTTGGTGACCTGAGGTGCAAGTCCTCTAAGAAACACTTCCAAGGTGCTAAGAACCAGAATCCATGAGGTCATAGATTAGCTCTTTGCTTTTTAAAGTCTTATTCTATTCTGCCATCCCATTTATCATCTCCATCCTCTGCCCCTGGGCCCAATTTCTGTCTTTAAACCAAGCCCAAGAATCTCTGGTTAAGGGGCTGGGGTTGTGGCTCAGTGGCACTAGTGCTTGCCTCGCATGTGTGAGGCACTGGGTTCGATCCTCAGCACCACATAAAAATAAATAAAGATATTGTGTCCATCTACAACTAAAACAAAATATTTTTTAAAAAAAGAATCTCTGGTTAAAACTTTTGCTGTAGACAGAGAAAGGGGGTCCCCTCACAGCCTGGGGCATCAGGTCTTGAACTTTCAGGTCTAGGAGGCTTAGTTTTGGCCCCAGCTGATAGAAACACTGCCGGGCTCAGGGAGGCTGAGGCCACAGCACAGCTCTCCTGCTGGCTGGGAGCTCACTCTTCCCCAGTAAGCCCACGCTAGTCTCTATTATGACCACTGAGCTGCTGGGGAAAATGTCCCCCCATCTGAGCAGGGATAGAAAAGAGTGGTAACTTTAAGGGCCCCGTCTACAAACCAGCTTCAGTACAGGAACTAGGGGCCGACAGTTCTCTGTAAGGACAATCTTCTCTGCTCCTCTGAGTCACAGGTGGTGGTGGCTGTGTGACAGGAGTGCTTCTGGGCCTCAGCCTCTTTTGTTTTCCCTGCCAATTTTCACTGCACTGAGGAGTGGGCTATCTGGGTCTGAGCATTGGACACAAAGCCCTCGAGGACTTTGGGGGGTTTGCAACACAGAAGAATGAGTCTTAGACTTCACTGCTTGGATACCCTCCTCCTAAGAGGAAGCTGCCCCAGAAGGCAGGCAGGCGATCTGACATAGCTCTATGATCACACAGAATAGTACCTCACTCTATTACTTTCTAACTGAGTTACCACAGGCAGATTAGTTAGCCTCTCCATTCCTCAATTTCATACTCTATAAAATGGAAAGCCTAATACCTACCCAGTGGGGCTGCTGGAACAATTAAAGGAAATAACTCAAGCAGGTGCTTAACCCAGAAATGTTCAGCCCAGTGACCAGCACTAGGTGGAGGTAAGGACTCTCCACGTGGCAGCTGCTAACACTGCTGCTGCTGTTATTTTTGCCATCAGGATGGTTTTTTTTGTGTTGTTTGTTTTGTTTCCATTTTTCAACCAATTGCAGCTAACAGGCACAAAGGGACATGACTGTGACCCATATCCCCTGCAGCACAGGTAGCAGCTTCTGCAGTTTTGTGGCTTAGAAATAGGCCCATACCTTCCGTTCCAAGTGCTTATCCAGGCGGGCCAGCGCTTCTGTCTCTCCTCCTTGCCACACAGCTGGGCCGAGTCCTTCAGTGGGGAACCCTATAGGAGAAGCAGATCAAAGGGCTAGAGGTCAGGTCATTTCAGAAGCAGCTCAGCGAGTTTTGACACTGATTGGTTCTTAAAGCCCTTTGAGAACTCAAGTGCAGTTCTTGTTCTTAGTGCTACTGGAGCTGAGATAACCCTTAGTGTTTCAGCGTTTTTTGGGTCACCCTGGTTCACTTCCCACTGTCACTATTTTCTCCTTTCTCTTGTCCTCCCCATTCCAGTCCCTTATCATTCCAGGCAGGTGAGAATAATCCTGGACTTCTTGCCCTTTTAGATTAGCTGGCAGTGATTGTGGTTTTCAGGCGAGAAAGGCCAACTTTGTTCAGATCAAAAGACGGAGGAGCGGGGGGTATGGGAGGAGGGTGGAGTCAATACCTGAGACAATACTAGTTATCCTGGTCTTGAGGAGCCCACTGAAGCCAATACCAGACTGCACCTACACTGCTGGAAAGGGGGAAGCACACACACGGAGGTGTGAGCCAGAAACAGACCACACGAGCACGAGCAGCAAAAAGACAGAAGAACATGCTCCAAAATCAATAGTGGTTATCTGTGTCAGGCGCGGTGGCGCAGCCTGTAATCCCAGCAGCTCAGGAGGCTGAGGCAGGATTGTGAGTTCAAAGCAGCCTCAGCAAAAGCAAGGTGCTAAGCAACTCAGTGAGACCCTGTCTCTAAATAAAATACAAAATAGGGCTGGGGATGTGGCTCAGTGGCCGAGTGCCCCTGAGTTCAATCCACAGTACCCCCCACCAAAAAAAACTCCCCAAAACAAAAAACCACAGTGGTTACATCAGGGTGGGGGAAGCAGTGGTTGTTACTTCACCTTGGTTGTTCTGTATTTGCTAAACTTTCTATAGTAACACACAATACTTCCACAAAGAAGAAAACACCCCACAAGTCACTTCCCACAGTAGGAAGCAGCAGCAGCACAAGAGGCTGGGCAGGACATGCGCACCTAGCTCTTCTAGGGAGGGCACGCCGTAGTTGTCATCGTGGTCCTCCTGGATCTCGGCCCTGCAGCTCTCCATCTGCTGGCTGCTCACCACACCCACTGGCTTCTTGGGCAGCTCCATGCGGCTGATGATGGCCTGGAAGCGCTTGTAGGTAAGGGGTGGCTTCTGCCCATTCAGCTCGATGATCCTGGGGAGCCCAAAGCACATCTGGCATCACCTACAAAGCCCTTGGTTTCAGGCCCCACCTACCCAATACAGACCCCAGGCCCTGAAGACTTTGAGGATGGCTTTCCTCATCTGCTCCCAGGTCCCACCCGAGTGGAAGAGAGGCAAGGGAGGCTGCGTCTCCATTTTACCGAGAGGGAAACTGAAGCCCAGAGAGCTGGAGCAGGTGCCTCAGGCAATGGAGCAAGACAGGGCCAAAGCTGGGACTCAGTTCCAGGTTCCCTGGTGTCCACACGGAGCTGCCTAAAGACAGAGACTGACCATACCTCTCTAATCACAGAAGAGCCCCACTAGCCTCCCGGTACCTGGCCTTTCTGACTATGCCAGGGACCTCTGTCCCTCCTCCAGCATGAACCCTGGAGGAAGCTCTTTAAGAGCTGCAAACATACTTCTTTGTTGGAAGATCCTCCTCCTGTTATCCTGGGGTACTAGCGCAGAGGGGGAGGCCAGCAGAACCTCCCTGAGTCAGGGACTGGGGCTGGAGCAGAGACAACTAATGTTTAAAGAGTTCTGCAGTTTACAAAGCATTTTTCATGAGCAGGGTACATAACTGCACTCATGCAAGAAGGAAAAATATTAGAGGGTGAGGAAGAAAAGGGAGGCTGTTTACATAAGGATAAACTGACATGGTTCGTAGCCAGATTCCTGGGGTGCTTTTGGCCAAGGGGTAGCTTATGCAAGACCCGCTGGCCGGGTGAGTTTATTTCTGTTTGTCCTCTCTGCTGTCCCTCCATTAATGGAGACAGGAGGTTGGCTGCTGCCTCTGCAGTGCCTCCCCCTCCTCTGCACGTGGCAGGAGGAAGAGCTCCACACTAGGCCTCTCCTCCTGAGGGCCCAGCTCACGTGCACCGCTGTGTGACTCAACCTCCTGGCAGCCAGCCCTGGGCTAGGGAGAGGGGGCAGGGAGCAGTGGTGGCTGTTGGCTTGGTAGCAGCAGCAGCAACAGAAGGGTGGCAGCCCTGGCAGGGAAGGGGAGGAGGTTTCCTCCTGGATGAAAGCACAGAGGCCTGTCACCAGGGGAAGAGGTTCCTCTGCGGTTACAGTTCCCTGCAGGGATCTCTAGAGCCCCTTGAGCAGCACTGAGCAGCGGCCTACAAACCCAGAGAGCAGGGGAGCCCAGGGAACTCATTCTAGGTACAGAAGCTGGGCTTATAAGACAGAGATCTAGCCGGGTGCAGTAGTGCATCTATGCCTGTAATCCCAGCTGCCTGGGAGGCCGAGGCAGGAGGATTGCTAGTCCAAAGGCAGCCTGGGCAACTTAGTGAGACCTTATCTCAAAAACGAAAAATATAAAGGGCTGTGTAGCTCAGTGGTAGAACACTTGCCTAGCATAAGCAAGGTCCTGAGTTTCATCCTTGGTACTGTAAAAAAATAAAAGAACAGAACAGACAGAATAGAGACCTGCTGGAAGGGGTAACAGGGAGACAGGGTTCACTGAGGTCAGAGGGGTAGCGACTGAGGAGCAGGGCAGAGTGGGAGCATGAGGCACAGTGGGACAGGAGTAGATGAGGAGCAGCTCTTCTATTAGGAGAAGATCCGAGTGTCATCCTCACTGCTTCTGTGGCTTGGGCATCTTTGCCACCCAAATCAAGTACAGCTCTTTGTGACCTACTCTGCATGCCCAACTCTGGCCCATCATCTAGCTTCTAGAAAATGCCGTACCTCATAACCAGGTGGTCCCATTGCTGAACCTCTCTCTGAATTTCACACAGCACGGACCCAAGTCACCAACCCTCACAATGGACAACCTGACCCCAGGGCCCCATCTCTCACCTGTCCAGGTCATAGAGGGTGTGAGAATTCTCAGTCACCACCTCCACACCAGCCTCCTTGGCCATCTTCATAATGGCTGCATCCCGTTCTTTTCCAAAGGGCTCAGAGTCATATTCAAAAGTCAAGCGAGTCACCCCCCATTCCTGTAGGGAGAGAATGCTATGCTCAGCAAAGATCGGGAAGGAGGGGGCGTTGTCTGGAAGAGCTGCTGAATAAACTAAGGACACTGACTGGAACTAGAATGGCTAACAACCTGAGGCACCGAAAGAGTAAGGACGGCTATCTGTGAGGCAAGGCCGATGGCACAGCCACGGTGGCATTGGGAGAGGGGAGGGTGGCCCTGAGCACGTGCTGTGTCCTTGAGGGAGGAGGATGCAGCAGGAAGCTATAAATACGAAGCTCCCAGGGGAGCCCCAGGCCCAGAAAGAGGCATTGACTCATGGTGGAGGCGGTGGGAGACAGAATTGCCTGCTCGGCAAGCCTTTCCCAGGGCTCCGAACAGCCTGCAAACTCGTGGCCTAGTTTTCTTGGCAGACTTGTGCTATGTGAAGTGTCTTACTGGTTTCCACAGCAACACTGCTGAGGCCAGCAGCCAACAGAGCTAATAGGCCCCAGGTGTCAGAGTCGGAGGAGGAGGAGCGAGCCTTAGTCCAGAGGTCAGAGAAAACAGCAGAGGGGCTGCAGGCTAGAAGGGGATTCTTTTTCTTTTTTTGTACTGGGGATTGAACTCAGGGGCGCTCGACCACTGAGCCACTTCCCCAGCCCTATTTTGTGTTTTATGTAGAGACAGGGTCTCACTGAGTTGCTTAGTGCCTCGCTGTTGTTGCTGAGGCTGGCTTTGAACTCGCAAGAGAAGGGGATTCTTTTTGCTGGGAGGAATCTCTCTGTTACCTAGCGACAACAGGAGAAAGTTGGCCTGCCAAAAGGCTATAGGACAAGCCACAGAAAGCCTTAGAGCATGTGACTAGCAAGAAGAACACATTTTAACCGAAGTCTGTGTTCCTGGTCCCTCAAAGCTATGAACCTCAGGAGTAACTGTCCTGGCTACACACGGCTGCTCTGGTCCCAACTTGGTCCTCCTGCCTTTGGGAGTGGGTCCTTAGTAGGGTGGGTTCTCTCTTATCCAAGATAAAAACACTGAGCATTTTTGAGCCCTTACTATAAGCCACGTACTATGCTGAGCAGTCATACAGGTTACATCATTAAATACTTCTGGCAATCCTGTGAATTATAATAACACTATCGTTATTAAATGACATCCCCTTTCTTCAATATGACTGTCCTGTACCTTGTCCTATTTTCTTTTTTTTTGGTACTAGGGATTGAACTCAGGGGCACTCGACCACTGAGCCACATCCCCAGCCCTATTTTGTGTTTTATGTAGAGACAGGGTCTCACTGAGTTGCTTAGTGCCTCGCCATTGCAGAGGCTGGCTTTGAACTCGCGATTCTCCTGTCTCAGCCTCCCTAAGTGCTGGGATTACAAGCGTGAGCCACCACGCCCAGCCCTTGTCCTATTTTCATTACAGCATTTAACATACAGCAGTGAAACTGCCCATTACTTGCCATGAATACTTTTGCTTCTACAGGTCTTAAAATTCATGAATTACTTGACTATGAATTCTTTTGCTTCTACGGGTCTTAAAATTCATGAATTACTTGTCTATGAATTCTTTTGCTTCTACGGGTCTTAAAACGTGGTACTGGAGTATGAACTCTCAAAGCAGAAATCATGCCGTCTCATTCACACTGTTACCCTAGTATATAGCATGTGGCCTAGCACATAGTAGTAGCCCAGTAAACACACAGTGAATGACTGAATGTAATTGGGTTGGCCTGAGTTACTGGGGGAGAGAGGAACAACATGGAGGGATAAGACAGGCAATATTTTTTTTCCAGTGCTGGGGATGGAACTCAGGGCCCCGTGTTTGCCAGGCAACTGTTCTGCCATTGAGCTACTTCCCCGCCCGGGTATTTATAGGGTATGGTGGGTAAACACAGAGCTCTGCAATCAGATACTCAAGACCACCACTCGTTGGCTTTCTGCCCATGAGCAATTACTGTTTCCTTCCTTGTAAAATGGGGACAGCGGCATCGGCCGCGCAGGGCCACTGTGAGGGGCAAGGCAGTGCATGCCAGCTTCAGAGCGGCGCTCGGCTTAGCCAGCCTTCAGGGAGTGAAGCAGCCACTGTGCCGAGCGATCTGTGCGCGTGGCTAACTACATGGGGTGCGGAGCGAGGAGATGGGGCAGAGGATGGCACACCCTCAGCCGTGAGCCTCGACGTCAGACACTTCCTGTCATGAAGTTGGGGTGCAAGGGGAAAACAAGCATGTGTGCTGCTGAAGATGAAGGGTGCCTTCCCTACGGCCCTCTGTCCATGAATACTTTTGCTTCTACGGGTCTTAAAGTGTGGTATTTGAAGGTGTCGGGGGAAGGGCTTGCCCTCTGATATCGCAACCTGCAGCCTGTATGGCACCCACGGGAAGGTTTCATCCTCTGTTTGCCCTGAGACAACAGGGACACTCCCTCAGACTGACTTTTTTCCCCCCAATATGCGGAGTCAAAGCAAAATGGGAAACGCTCCTTGCTAGACAGGAGACCCTCCCCTCCGAGTCCTGGCATAGAAGGAGCTCTAATAAATCTTACTGGCTTAAGCCAAGAAAACATCTAAGGAAGCCAGTGGCATCCGGGGCGGAATGGCTTACCACATCGCATGTCTGGACCGGGCTGGGAACTTTCCAACAAGACACTAGTTTCACAGAAACTTTTCCTTAGCACAGTTTCCATTCAGTTGGCGGCGGACCAGCCTTGGCTTCTGATTTCCCTAGCAGCCATCTGATGGCCACACCGGCCCAGCATTTCCATGTCATCCAACCTGTGGGGGAACCCCCAGGAGCACATGCTCTCTGTCTTCTCTGGGGCCCACACGCTCACCTTGAATAGCCTTGGGAACACGTCAGCTGGCTGTCCCCGTACCACAAACAGGCGGGAGTTCAGTTTCCTTAAACTTGTGTCCAGATCTTCCAGAGACTGCAGGAGGAACCTGGAGAGTCCACATGGTCCTTGTTAGTGATAACATAAAAAAGAGGAGCTCTTTCCTAACCAGGCAGGGAGAAACTGGCCCACCATTTATGTCAAACAAGTGGCGTGTGGAGCTCCAGGACACGAGGGGCCTCGGCCCTAGCCCGGGAGAGAGCAGTGGACAGGGGGTCAGTGCTGCCTCAGGGGAAATCCTGGCCTGTGGCTTAGTCACGTAACCTCTTTAGCTTGTTCTCCCATCTGTAATATGGGATTAAGGATAGTACTCATAGACGTGCAAAGCTGCTAGTTCTCACAGAACTGCTAAGAAAAGAAAAACATTGCAAGGAAACAGCACAGAGCCTGGCACACAGAAATTGTGGGCTCAATGTGAGCTGCTCCTACTGCTGTGCTGCTGCGTCATCAGAGACAAAGTCCCCTGTTCCCTCTCAGCCTCAGGCACAGCATGGGCTGTTGTGAAAATGAATGGGAGAACAGGTAAGAAAGCCACCTGAGAACACTTGTGGCACTATGACATGGAAGCAGTAAGGTCCCTTTAGCAGAGAAACAGATCATCATAGCCTGGAACCCACCCCCGCTGCATTCGTGCTGTGACCTGTGTATATTTCTACTGCCACAACCCCACATAGCCTGGGCTGGGTCCTGTGTCCCCAGAGCTTTGTTTTTCAGGTGGCTCATTCTCTAGGCCTCTGGCCACCAGGTTCTCATCCTAAAAGGGACAAGGGTCTTAGAAAGTACTTCCGGAGTCGGGGGTGATAGAGCATGCCTGTAATTCCAGCAGCCTAGGAGGCTGAGTCAGGATCACAAGTTCAAGGCCAATCTGTGTAACTTAGCGAGACCCTGCCTCAAAATGAAACATAAAAAGGGCTGGGGAGGCAGCTCAATGGTGAAGGGCCCCTGAGTTCAATCCCCTGTCAAAAAAAAAAGGTACTTCTGTATGATGTTCACGTGAGTGGGTGTGTGTATGTTGGTGGTGGGGGGCTACAGATACTCCAGAGCCCTGCAGGACAGCTGGATCCTAAGAGGAAAGGGAAAGTGACTTCTGTTGAATGTTTTTGGTTTTGTTTTTAAATTAACACTTCATATAACTGTGAGTATGGGTCAAAACCCAATGACGAAAGGGTACACAGTAAAAAGTGTCCACCCGGGGCTGGGGTTATGGTGCAGTGGTAGCGTGCTCGCCTGGCATGTGTGAGGCACTGGGTTCGATCCTCAGCACCACATAAAAATAAAATAAAGATATTCTGTCCACCTACAACTAAAAAATAAATGTTTAAATTAAAAAAGAGAGAGAGAGCCGCTTGGAAACAACTCTTTGGAAAAAAAAAAAAAGTGTCCACCCCACTTCCCTCCCCAGAGGCGGCCACAGCAGTCAGTTTGTTTATGAATCTGTCATGTTTGTTTTTTTTTTTAAATATTAAGTTCTTTTTTTTTTTTTATATTTTTTTTAGTTGTTGATGGACACAATGTCTTTATTTTATTGCTTTGTACGTGGTGCTGAGGATCGAACCCAGGGCCTCACGCATGCAAGGCAAGCGCTCTACTGCTGAGCTACAATCCCAGCCCCCTGTCATGGTTTTTAAGAGCATTTCCTCACTTAATTCTTTCAACACATTTTAAAGTCAATTGTACTATCCTCATTCATTTTACAGATGAGAAAATTGAGACAGGTTAATTAATTTACCTAAGTCATAGCTAGCGTGTGCGAGAGCTAGCATAGGAACCCAGGTCAGTCAGATCTTTTTTTTTTGGTACTGGGGTTTGAACCCAGGGGTACTTACTCAGCCACTGAGTCACATCCCCAGCCCTTTTTTATGTTTTATTTAGAGATAGGAGTTGCTTAGGGCCTCGCTAAGTTGCAGAGGCTGACCTTGAACTCATGATCCTCTTGCCTCAGTCTCCCAAGCCAGGGGGATTACAGGAGTGTGACACCGTGCCCACCTCCGGCAGACTCTTAACCTCATGTTTTCTCCTCTGTGTCCCATTTCTAAAATCTTCTAGTGGTGGGCCAGCACTGTTCCACGGCTGAGATTCTGCAGATCTCCTGATGAATCCCTTTCTCTGATGGACACAAACCTCACAGAGGTAATTCACTGGCATTCTTATCTGCCCTCAACCTTGACAGGTCAACCTGTGTACATCATGGACCCATTCAAGGAATCTGCTGTCTACCTCTTGGCATCTGCCACTCATCCCCACCATCCAACAATAAGAGTCACCAGATTTTATTTTGAACACAATGAAGCCCAGTGCCTCCTCTGCAGCACAGCACATTCCCTGACTACTGGAGGATTACAGGGACAGGAACTAACCCAGGATGCCAACTAAGCCAGCCCCCACTGCTGCCTCTGACGTACACACCATGACACAATCCCATGGCCAGTGCTGCAGGCCCACATTCCAGCATGAGCCGAGCCCTGGGCCCAGCCCAAAGCATCGTGTCAGCTCAAGAGCAGGAGGGGGGCGGTCTCTGAGGCGTTGGGATGGGGACTCTGACAGGCTCAACGATGCTGTAGGTAAACCAAAGCTCTGCCACTGTGAGTTGTTTTTGAAAAACTGATACCTTCTGGATGCTAAGTGATCTGTGAGTGACAACTGACAGAGTGAGAGTGACGCACTTACACTGGCCTCTCCCAGGCCTCACTACTCAAGGAAAATAACAGAGACCCATTAGGCCACTGGAACCACAGATAGAACGCCTAGAGGGAAGTGGTGACTGAAATCCCACAACCCCAGCACAGTGGGTACTCCATTTGAGGCTCTCAGAATGTGCCAGGCACTTTTTGGGGGGGTCTCTTCCTTCACAGTCCACCAGGCTGCAAAGGACTTCAATTTGAAGCTATAAATAAGACTGAAATGCACATGAAATCTAGGTTCCAGAACATGTTGCAATCTGCCTTCTACAACACTGTATTTTTAGGCCTCATTTACTAAAAGGAGAGCTTCCTTGCAGCATCTCTAAAGAACAGAGAGCCCTTTTCTTCTTTGTCAAGAGATATTGAGAGCCAAGGCAGGAAGCAGAAGGCACGACTCTGAACCTTGCAACAAAACAGTGATAATAGTAATAATGGCCCAATGCATGAGCTTTACGATGAACCAGGCTCTGTTCTACTTGTTTGACACACATTATCTTAATTCTCAAATAGCCCCAGGAAGAAGTACTTTTAGTCCTACTTTATAGAAGAGGAAACTGAGGCACAGAGAGATTAACTTGCCTAAACTCAATACCTAGTAATTGATCAGAATTTAAACCCAGGCTATCTGCCTAGCTTGGTGTGTGTGTTGACCACCAAGCTCCACGCTGAGCAGTGAGCAATGAGGTAGCACCGCCCAACAGGGAGCACCACAGCATGACTCAAAGGCCAAATCTTTGCTCCTCAGGGTGTGGTTGAGGCTCAAAGTTGGCTGTGAATCACCCAGGATCCTGCTGCAATGCAGAATTCTAGGCTCCATCCCAGACCTCCTCAATCAGAATTTGCATTTTGGGCTGGGATGTGGCTCAGTGGTAGAGCGCTTGCCTAGCATGTGTGAGGCACTGGGTTCGATTCTCAGCACCACATATAAATAAGTGGGTAAAATAAAGGTCCATTGACAACCAAAAAAAAAAAAAAACAACCCCCCCCCCAAAAAAAAGAATTTGCATTTTAGCAAGATCATTGGAGATTCATTAGAACATTACAGTTTCAGGAGCACTACCCTAGAAAATGGACTTGACTTCTAGCTTTAGTTTACAAGTTGCCTTTCCTTCCTTTGAATTCATTTCTCTTGAGCATTCTCTCAGAGCCCCTGGTTCCTGCCTCGTCTTTGGGCCTGGAGAAACGCTTTACTTCCAACTCCTCTCCTCAGTCAAGCTCTGCAGGGATCCTCTGGGCAGGGAGGGCTCAGGGCGACTTCACAGGAGGCAAGGGACATGAGGAGGACCCCTAGCAGCCCCAGCCTCCAGGCAGCCAGAGAAGGGGAGGCCACCACAACGGCACTACCTTTCAGTCCTGCCAGATGATAGCTTTGTATTGTACCAAAGACACTGGACAGCACTGCCACTGGGTAAATGCTTGCAGGGGCAGGTGTAAGCTTCTCTCATCAAGAAGCCTGGGCCTGTGTGCCCTTGGCCCTCTCCTCCACAGCTTCTCTTTACTCCAATGAGGGGGACTCCAAAGGAAACCAGCCCTAGGTATTTGGGGGGGTGGTGTTGGGGGCTGGCACCCCACCCTTGGCAACTCCAAGCTGAGTTCACATGGTCAAAATTCAGAGCACACAGTCTTGCGGGAGCAGTAGAGCTCACCCTTTGGATTAGACAACACGCGCGACTCAACTGCGACTCAACTGCATTACTGAACTGCATTATGTAAGTCCTCTAGAGCCAGAGGCAGACAGAACTGGAGGAAAAACCTAATTGGGATTTCCAAAAATACAGAGAGGACTCTGTAATTCTGTGACTCCATAAAGCTAGTCCTTTAAATAAAACAGGCAGATTCTTTGGTTAAGTACTTATATTTAGGAAGGCCGCCTCTAGGGAGGGCAGATTCTGTGTTGAGAAATACATTGATTTCTTGTTATTAATGGGTTGGGGGAGGATGACAGTGAATTCTTCTTTTAGGTCCAGAGCTCCTTTGACCAAGCTCCTCTCTTTGAAACCAAAGTTCTCTAACCATAATGATGATACCATTGGCTGGTACACACTGGCTCCATAGGATATTAATAAAATTAAATTTCTCCTAAGTAATTAAGAAAGCTTAAGCCCCATGGAAAAGGATAACCTAAACCTATAATCTACAGCAAGGATTGAATTCTAAGTATCATCTGGATGAAAATATATCGATTTTTTTCCCATTTCAAAGAGAAAGATCAATGTTTTCATCCCTCTTGAGCAAACAGAATTATGTCCTTAGCAGCAGAATAATAAAATTTCTTGCTCAGAAAAATGCAAATTTTTCCACCAGCAGACTACAGTCTTCAACCTTCTTCTTGCAGACCAAGTTCTAGGGGGGGCACGCACTTCCTACTATCCAGCGACATTCAGCTCCCAGCACCTGAGAAGAGACACTGGTTCTCGTGAGGCATCTGAGGAGTTCCCAGTTCACCTCATTACTAATTCTGAGAGAAATGGGCTGAGAGGGAACATATTTTATTTCTACCAACTCCCTCTGTACCGGAAGCTCCCAAAAGAGGCACAGTACAGAGCCAGGGACAAAATGATTTAAATAAAGTGTGAGGAGAATCATCGCCAACTTCTATCTACATTGCAACAGGGAGGTAATTAAAAACTGCAAGGGCCTATACTGAGTAAGATCCAGGTGTTGCTCACATCTTCCTTTGATTTGGTTCTTGCTGTAGTGCCTTCTTCCAGATGCAGCAAATTTGGGCAAGGAAGGGTTGGGGAAATGGCAAAGGTCTCGGGCAACTGGTGCTTAGAAAAAAAATTCCTGAGGTTCATGTAGTTACAGATTTCCTACCACCACCAAGGCGAGGAGTATGCTAGCCTTCTCCTCTGCCGAGAAACACACAGATTTCTTGATTGTTTTTCTCTGTTCTCTTTTAGTGTCATCCATGGTTATTTTAATCTGATTCCATCTGCAGAAAAATGCTGCGTAGGAGTCAGTGTGAGGGTGTGCGGGAGGGTAACAGAGACAGCAGACCTTGATTCATTCCCCCCTTCTAATAGATAGACCTCACCCTTCCTAGAAAGGCTTTTCAGAGATAGCACCTCAAGCAATTGAGAGCAAGGAGGCTACACTATAGCACAATCTTCCCAGACCACTCCCGGCATCCAGAAATAGCTACCAGAAGATTACACCAGAAGACTGTAGTTGTGCAGAGGTACAGCTGGCTGGTGCCACCACTCCCCTCCATCCCCAACCTTGTGCACAAAACAGTCGGCAGCTCTGCCCTCAATCCACCCCAGAACAGGTGACTGGTGGGGCTGGCAGGAGCGTCCGTTGCTAGGCCTAAGAGCAGTTACCATAGTCAGTCTGTTTTGTGTATTTCACCTCCTTCTCCTGATGCCAATGCTAATTAGACTTCCTGCCAGTGCACTGCAGCAACAACTCCCCAGGCTGTCTGGCTCGGGCCTGTGCTTCCCTAGCCCAGTGCTTCTCAAGCTTTGCTGCAATCACTTTAAAAACCTCAACTCCTAGGCCAGAACAGTTCAATCAGATTTGCAGGAGGGCCCAGGCATGTCCTAAAGATCCTTAGGTGAGTCCAATGTGCAGCCAAAACTGAGAACCACTACTCTAGTCTGTCCTGTCCTCCTGTTTTATTTTTATTTATTTATTTTTTTAATATATTTTTTAATTGTAGATGGACACAATGTCTTTATTTTATTGTTTTGTATGTGGTGCTCAGGATCGAACCCAGGGCCTCACACATGTGAGGCAAGCGCTCTACCACTGAGCTACAATCCCAGCCCCTGTTTTATTTTTTTATGGCAAGCAGTTCTTTTAAATTATGCCTGTTTACATGTCTTTCTCCACTACAGTGCAGGCTCTATGGGCTTTGGGAGCACAGATGTGTGCATCTGCCTGTTCACTGCTATACTCTAAGTGGCACCTATAACGATGTCTGGCAGATATTAGGCACTAACCAAATAATCAGTTGATTAATATCTATATTACTACATGGCCTGTGATTTCAGGACTCAACTCAGGCATCTGAACTGTCACATTCCTTTTCTACTTCACCTCTTTGAAAGTACAATCACAAACGGGTGACCCACAAAAGTCCATAATCTCCTAGTAAATATGAATTTTTTAAAAATACTTTTTAGGTGTTGATGGACATTTATTTTTTATTCATTTGTTTATATGCGGTGCTGAGAATCGAACATAGTGCCTCACACATGCTAGGTAAGTGCTCTACCACTGAGCCACAACTCCAGCCCGTAAATCTGAATTTAATCAGCACAGTTTTTGTTGTTTACTTTTAATCTCCACCACCACAAAGGGGCAGGTAGTCCTAAGCAATGTTCCCCCAAGCCTCAAGAAAGAGAAACACCTTCATGACAACCTAACAATGTAACCAGGTAGCTGGTTCTATTTACTCTGCTCAGACTGGCACAGGGCCAAAAGGAGAGGGACAAAGTCTGATGCTTGGTTTAATGTCCACATTAGAGATGGTCATTTGAGGATGTTTGCCAAACCCAACGTCCTATCTATAGAAACTGGAGCAAGACACAGCAATAGAGCAGCCTGAAAACAGTGTGGGCAGGCTCTCTACAGGGCTATCTTTAGCTGTTCCCTCTATATAAATGGGGCAGGAGGGGGCATTTAATAGACCCACTGCTAGGAGCACTCACTCTCCTAGCAGGGCACATGCCTTGGGGAGGAAAGAATGGGGTGCTGAGAGCCAGCGTATCCTGGGAATAACTCTGCCCATCTGGGCAATGAGGCCCCAAGTAAACATCTCTCAGAAAAATGCAAACACACCAAGCCACTGCTGCAGAGCCTATTAAAGAGTGATGGGGACACAATGTATCCAAACTCTCTGCTTCTGAACACTGGTTGACAGAGAAAACACACCAATACCTGATAAGCCTTCCCCATGATTCTGGGAGAGAACTCATTTCCTGACAGTTATCAAGAGAAGCCCTTGATATGATGGCTTTCTTGCTCTTTATCCTTATCGCATCAGTTTATCAGAATCTAATCTCTAATTGTTCAACTCTCCTCTAAAATCATCTTATGAGAAGAGGAGGAAGAGGGTGATAGTTTGGTTTCTTTTAAAAAATATTTTCCAGCAAGGTCATAGCTGCTGAAGGGATTTTCTAAAATGGATTGAATGTTGCTCTGGAGCTCAAGACACAAGCTGCCTCTATCTGAAGAGGCTTTTGGGGTCCTTTATCTATAATACAGGGGAGAAGACCCTGTTAAGCCAGAGTTTCCAGAGGCAGGTCTGTCCCGGTGGAAGGAAGCCAAAATGGGTGAAAGGGGTGGATTCAAACAAACCAGACGCTTAGGGATGACCTTCAGCAGCCAACAATAGGCTCTTCACTTCAAGATGACAGCAGAAAACCTGTCCCTGCGCTCACACCACATCACCGCCTTCGGCCCCTCCCTGAGCACACCCCTAAGTCCCCGATCTGCCACTCACAGGCTGCAAGTCCTTGAGCGGGTCAACTTTGTGTCCCCAGGGCTCAAGGGTCTCATCTGCACAATGGGGACCATGCTGTCTGTCCCATGTTGTGGGGCATGTTGTGGGGCTCGGAGGGAATGACACACAGCGAAAGCGCTGCCAGAGGTGGGGCAAGAGGGCAGGAATGTGATGACCGATTATTTCCAGGTCCTGGCTTCTCCCCTCTGGAGAACTCGCTCGGTCTCTCTGTCCCGCCTCCCCCGGGCCGGGAGGGACACACTCCTCCCCTGGCCCCGCGAGCGCACCGGGCCACCTTACCTCCACCGGTTGATCCCCACTGAGGAGGAGGCCGCGAACCAGGGGTCGAGGATGTAAACGCAGCGCACGCAGCGCGCCCCGCGCACGGCCGCCAGCAGTGCCGGGTTGTCGTGGAGCCGCAGCCCTTTGCGGAACCAGTGCACTGAAGAGGCACCATCCGCGCTGGTCGCCGGCGTTGGGACCGTCGCTGCCGCAGTCACCACAGCCGCCGCCATCACTGCCCGGACTGCACTGGCCGCCGCGGCTCCGCCCCTGTTGGAGCCGCGGGCTCCGCCCAGAACCCGCCCAATGACCTATGACGCCGCCGCTCCTCCCCGTGGCCCCGCCCTCAAGGCCCTGAAGCGCCTCTATCATTGCCTGTGAGCCTCCCGCCGAACGATTGGTCTAGAGGCGCTGTATCCGGCCACGCCCCCTCACGTTCCCACCATGTGTCGTCCCGCCCGCGAGGAGCCGGCCAGCCGGGTGAGTGACGCAGGCTGGCACTCCTAGCGGAGGCTGGGGCGTGGGCCGAGTCTCCAGAGACCGAGGATCTCTTACACGCGTCCCGTTCAGGGCCTGCCTCTGGAACAGGCAGAGGTTGCTGTGACTCCCGCCGGTGACTTACAGAACCAACAGCCTGCCTTCTGGTATCACCATCATCAACATCACCATCTACATAAGTCTTCACCTGCCATTCCTTGAGTGCGTTTTATACTCCAAGCGACATGATAATCTTCTTACATAAACTGTCTTATTTTCTATTCTAAACTCAGCCAGTGACATTCATTCAACAAACTGCAAAGAAAGAGCTGCTGATATTCTCATTCTACCGATGAAGCAAACTGAGGGTGCCAGGAATTGAATGACTTGCTTAATATCATAAAGCTAATAAGAGGATTCCACCCAGATTAATTAAAAAGCTTCTGCTTTTTAAAAATATTTAATCTTTACTTTATATATTTATCTTTATGTGGTGCTGAGATTTGAACCCAGTGCTAGGCAAGTGCTTTACCACTGAGCTACAACCCCAGCCCTCAAAGCTTCTGCTTTTAACCCAGGAAGCTGTACTTTTTCTGTGCTGAGGTCCTTGACACTTGCAACTGGCAGTCTGAGAATAAGGGAGAAGCACCCTCAGAGGGACCAACAGCGGTGGGGATTAGGGAATGTGGAGATGTGGGTTGAGAGTAATTATGACATTGGATGAATGTATTTTCTTTCAGTCTATGTTTAGTAGATTGAATGGTATCGCTTTACAAAAGCACTGAACTGCAGTCCATGTGGGATTAGGAGGTGTGGAGGGCACTGTCTACCCACCCCTTCTTAGGGGATCCTGGTGGAACTTTCTTATTCTTCTGAAGTTTAATACGGGGCTTGCTGATCAACTTACTGAATGAATTAATGAAAGGCAAGAGAAGATAGAAACACTAGTTGCAAAATGTTGAACCCAGAGGTGGGATCAGATGTACCAGTTAGGCTGGAGCTCTTGAGTAATCAGGCGGAGAACAGTCAATTTCAATTTGGCCTTACATCAATCCCATGTCTAAAACCCTTCCTGAACTCGGGAATGAGCAATGAAGGAATTTAGCAATTTAGTGGCATTAATTAGCACCCCTCTATAAACCAGAACATCACTGCCATCCTAGGCTTTCTCTCATTTCCAGGGTTTTGTACAAGCTGTTCCCTCAGCATAGATGACACACCCTGCCTCACACCCTTTCTAACTCCAGTTTGCCCTGGGTCATTGCTGAGTATAGATGTCACTTTGCTATCTGGTCCCAGTCTGCATAGTGCCTCATCTCCTGTGCTGCTTTTAACCTTGGGTCTTAGCATATGGTACTGAAATTTCTTGCTTCATTGCCTGCCTGCCCCATTAGACTATAAACTCCTGGAGGGTAGGCACATGACTTATTTGCAGTTGTTTTTCCAAGGTCTAGCTTGGCACTTAATGCTCAAGGACCATTTGAATAAAAGGGACTAGAGTCTTGAATTGGCAGGGACCTTAAAGGTCTATTGCCATCTCCTTGTCTGATCTTATCCTTATTTTTGGATCTCCTCTCCAAATGTTTGCTGGATAAACTGATGCCACGTCTCATTACTTTTCTTTTGAGGCATTAGTGTTTCCTCTTCTTCAATCCTTTTTCTCCACAAAATTGCTTGGAAGGGAATACAGAGTATAGGGAGATGATTCTTTCTTAAATGTCCTGAAAGATGGGTACTATTCTCTTTTTCTCTTCTGATCTCCCATAATGCTGTATCTATAGACTGTGAGCTCCTTGGGGACAGAGACTGTGCTGTCTTGATTATCAATGTATTCCCAGTGCTTAGTCTGGCACCTTCCATATAGTAGGTGTTCAATAAATATTTGATGAATGTGTAAATGTTACTTATCTCTATCTCATTAGGCTACCCTGAGAGGCAGTGTGGCTAAGACCAAGATCTTTGGACATTGGAGTGGCTGAGCTCAAATTCTGATTCTGTTTTTATTCTGTATGAATTTGGATAAGCTAGTTAACTTCCCTGTTTCTCACTTTCTTAATTAACCCAGTAGGGATGATAATAGTGCCCAGGACATAGTAAGCACTTATATCAGTGACTCTTTTTCTGAACATTAGGGCTTGTGTCTGATTTTGCCTTCCTTGTAATATCCAGCCCTGAATCTTTTTTTTTTTTTTTTGTACCAGGGATTGAACTCAGGGGCACTTGACCACTGAGCCACATCCCCAGCCCTATTTTGTGTTTTATGTAGAGACAGGGTCTCGCTGAGTTGCTTAGTGCCTCGCTGTTGCTGAGGCTGGCTTTGAACTCGCAATTCTCCTGTCTCAGCCTCCCAAAGTGCTGGGATTACAGGCATGTATCACCATGCCTGGCTGCAGCCCTGAATCTTACATGTATTGAATGCTGCATAACTGACCAATAAAAGATTTTATTCATTTTTCAATTTTTAAAGTCCCTAAAATTATAACAATAATGAAAAAATAGACAAGTAATCAACTCCCAAATCTAGCAAATCAATTTTCTTTTTTTTTCTTCTCCTTGTGTGTGTACATGTGTGTACTAGGGATTAAACCCAGGGGTGTTCTACCACTGAGCTACATCCTCAGCCCCCGCCCTTTTTTTTGGTACTAGGGATTGAACCCAGGGCCTTGTGCATGCAAGGCAAGTACTCTACCAACTGAGCCATATCTTCAGTCCCATCCCAGCCCTTTTAAATTTTTATTTTGAGACAAGGTCTTACTAAATTACTGAGGCTGGCCTCAAACTTGAGATCCTCCTGCCTCAGCCTCACAAGTCCCCAATTGTTTCTATCTTCATGTTGCCTTCTAGATTTTGTCCACAAACATCTAAGTTTAATAGTGTTAATAAAAACTGAGTTGCAGTGTTGCCTTACCTTCCTTCAACTTAAAATATTCTGCATTGCTTTGCCATTGTCTTGGTTCTGTGTGGTTTGTGTTATCAAGTTGAGAAACACAACTTATTTTACTGAACAATTGCCTATTGCTGGAGTATGTGAACAGGAAGCAAATCTAGCACCATGTAGAAGACGGGAGTGCAATGGGTTTTGACCCTTTAAAAAGGACATAGAGAGAGATTGGAGAGATATCAAAGAAACCTGGAAATTGCTAAAGAAGGGAAATGATCAGGTACTATTTCTCTTTGATATAAGAACTGATGACCTCGTAGCTATACACCTCCTTAATATTTACAGGCACCTCCGGGGAGTGGAGTGCGGTGAGCACTCCAAACAGCTGCTCCTTGTTCCATCTCACCTTACCCCAGGGAGGTGAGGGACTCCAGGAGAGCCTTCTCAGGATAAGGGATGTTAAGGATGAGGCGAATTAGCCAAGGAATGGGGGAGTCTTTCTTCCCTGAAGATATTTAGGAAGGCAGATCAGTTCCATTTCAACTCTTTTAGTTAAACTCTTGTATGGGGTCTGGATTAGACTACTTTCTACCTTGGCTTTGTACTGCCCTTTGTGTAAATATTGATTATTGGTTGAAAGGTGATCAGGCAGGGCCTCTCAGGCGAGTTTAAGTTACCCGCGCCCTCTAGTGGTGGGACTGGGAAAGCGGCTGTTCCATTTGGGGCTCCTGTGCTTAGTTATCCGCAGACGCCCAAGGGATACTTTGGAGGGCAAAGCCTACTTTCAGGTGGCGACAAAAATTTTGTTCTTTGAATGATTCATCTTAAGAAGCCTTGAAATAGCTGGGCACGGTGGTGCACTTCTGTAATCCCAGCGGTTTGGGAGGCTGAGGCAGGAGGATCGCTAGTTCAAAGGCCAGCCTCAGCAACGTAATGAGGCCCTAAACAACTCAGGGAGACCCAGTCTCTAAATAAAATATAAAGAAAGGGCTGGGTATCTAAAAACAACAAATGAAAAAAAAAAAAGGCAGGAGGGAGGCTAAAAAGAAAAAGGGCTGGGGATGTGGCTCAGTGGAGTGCCCCTGCATTCATTCTCTGGTACAAAAAAAAAAAAAAAACAAAAAACCAAAACAAAACAAAATATAACAAAATAAAAAACCCAACAAGCTGTAAAGCTTTTCTCCCCTACAGGGGATTGAACCCAGGGATGGTTTATCACTGAGCTACATCCCCAGCCCTTTTTATTTTGGGACAAGTTTTCACTAAGTTGCCCACACTGGCCCTGAACTTGAGATCCTCCTACCTCAGCCCCCTAAGTCTTTGGGATAAAAAAAAAAATGTGCCACCACAAATGGCCCATAAAGCCTTTTGAAAACGTGAACTGCAAAGCCAGGCTCCCTGAATTCTGGTTCCAGCTCTGCCATTAAATAGCAAATTGAATACTTTCTTGGGCAAACTCCTAAATAAGTTTCCTAATTTGTGAAATGGAAATGATGATGATGGTGACTATGTTTCAAGTGCAGTGTGGAATTGGAGCCAACTAAACAGGCAAATGGCTCCGAATTGAGAATCCAGAAATTACCACATGAATCTGGACATTTCATACACGACAAAGATGTTTTTGAAAAAGTGGGGGAAAGGTGTGTTTTCCTATAATGGTGGTGGGCCCTTCAGATATCCCGAAGTATAAAAATGAAGTTTGACTTCATCTCATAACAGACACACAAGTCAATTCCAGTAGAGGGAGGAAATATGAAACTAGGCCAGAGATTTGAACAGGCACTTACCCCACCGCCACCCCAAGAGATGGATATTCAAGTGGCCAATGAAACATGAAAAGTTCCACCTTCGTTTTTTCACTAGGGAAATACAAGTTCAAACCACAGCGAGATCTCATCACAGACCCACAGGAATGGAGGCAGATGAAGGACTGATAGAACTGAGTGTCGAGGAGGATCCGAGTAGCAGAAAACTACGCCACTCACTGTTGGAAGTGTACATTGATTACACCACGTTAGAAAACTAGCGTTATATACTAAATTTGAAAACCCACATTCTCTACAAATGTGAACCGTATGCCCTATGACCCAGTCATTTCATTCCTCACGCATACTAACAGAAACCTGTGCACATGTGCACCAAAAGACACCATCAGAATGTTCATGAAAGTATTGTTAGCAATAGTTTTAAATCAGAAGCAATTTGAATGTCTATAAGAAGCAGAGTAGAGGGGCTGGGATTGTGGCTCAGTGGTAAAGCGCTTGCCTTGCATGCGTGAGGCACTGGGTTTGATCCTCAGCACCACGTAAAAATAAATAAATATATTGTGTCCATCTACAACTAAAAAAAAAAAAAAAGAAGCAGAGTAGAAAAATAAATGGTGTACCCAAACAAAGGAATCCTATACAGCAGTAAAAATGAATATCTCATAGCTACTGGTGGCAACATAGATAAGAAGCCAGGCACAAATAAAAACATTTACATGTGTATAGTATGCTATTTAAAGTTTATGACCTGGCAAAACAAATGTGTGGTGTGACTAGCCACAGAAGGAGCAACCCAAATGTCCATTCCAATGAATGGGTATATAAGATGTGGTATATCCATACAATGGAATATCATTTAGCAATAAAAAGGAAGTACTGATCTATGCTCCCACATGAGTGAGTCTTGAAAACATTATGCTCAGTAAAAGAAGCCAGTCACTAGGGATCACATATTTAGAATTTCATTTTTATGAAATGTCCACAGTAGACAAATCCACAGAGACAGAGAGTGGTTTTCTAGGGCTGGGAGGGCTGAGGAGGAAGTGGGGTCATGAACATGTTCTAAATTGATTGTGATGATGGTTCTACAACTCTGTGGATGTGTTAAAAATCTTGGGAGTAGACACTTGAACTTGGTATGTTAGCTTTGCATCGCTGTGACCAAAATACCTGACAAGAACAACTTGGAGAAGGAGTTTATTTAAGCTCGTGGTTTCAGAGGTCCAGTCCGTGTTTGGCCAACTCCATTGCTCTGGGCCCAAGGTGAGGCAGAACATCATGGCGGAAGGGTGTGGCCAAAGAAAGCCACTCAGCAGGAGGAAGCAGAGAGAGAGCTGAGCTCCACTCACCAAGGACAAAATAATAAACCCCAGAGGCACACCTCCAGCAGCCTACTTCCTCCAGCCACACTCTCCCCACCTACAGTCACCACCCAGTTAATCCCTATCAGTGAATTAACCCACTGGTTAGGTTACACCTCTCATAGTCATTTCACCTTGGAAAATTCTTGTATTCTCACAGGAGCTTTTGGGAGACATCTGATATCTAAATCATGACAGTGGATAATTGTATAGAATACTCAATGTATCTCAATAAAGCCATTATTAGAAAAATCATAAAGCATTGTAAATGAAAATACAATAAGCCTCAGCACCAGAATGGGACTTTATTTATTTTTTGTTTTTGCAGTACTGGTGATTGAACCAGGGGCTTGGCATATGCTAGGCAAATGCTCTGCTGTGACCTACATCCCCATCCCCAGAATAGAACTTTCAAAAGACAGATGTTCTTTTTTTTTTTTTTTGGTACTGGGGATTGAACTCAGGGGCACTTGACCACTGAGCCACATCCCCAGCCTGTTTTGTGTTTTATGTAGAGACAGGGTCTCACTGAGTTGCTTAGGGCCTCGCCATTGCTGAGGCTGGTTTTGACTTTGCGATTCTTCTGTCTCAGTCTCCCTAAGTGCTGGGATTAGAGGTGTGTGCCACCGCGCCCGGCTAGATGTTCTTTTTTTTTTTTTAATTTTTTTTGTAAATAGACACAATGTCTTTATTTTATTGCTCTGTATGTGGTGCTGAGGATCGAACCCAGGGCCTCACACATGCGAGGCAAGTGCTCTACCGCTGAGCCACAATCCCAGCCCCTAGATGTTCTTTTTTTTAAAAAATACATTTTTCTAATTGTTGATGGACCTTTATTTTATTTATTTATGTGTGGTGCTGAGGATTGAACCCAATGCCTTACACACGCTAGGCAGCTCTACCCCTGAGCTACAACCCCAGCCCAAGACAGATAGATATTTTACTTGGAAATTCTAAAGTCCAAAAACATTGTTTCCCAATCAAATTTCCATTATTTGCAAATTTAGTTTTTCCTTGATGTAATGGGATCCTTTGTTTACCTGAATTCCCTGCATTGGTTCAGTGTGTACAATGTTTTAAATACATGAATCTCTTGGTGTCCATGTTCAAAAGAACTTATATTTGTACGTTAAAACCCAACAACAGCTGAGGTTGTGGCTCAGTGCTAGAGTGCTTGCATGTGGCACTGGGTTTGATCCTCAGCACCAAACAAAAATAAATAAAGGTATTGTGTTCATCTACAACTAAAACAATTTTTAAAAAGAAAAAAAGAAAACCAACAACAAAAGCTAACCTGTGGTGTTGGCCTCAGGATAGTGGTTACCATGGACTAGGAGGGACAGGACAGTGTGGGGCACCTCGCGGAGTCTCTGGGGTGCTGCTAATGTTCTGTTTCATGACCCAGGTGATGCTTACCCACCTGTGTTTGTTTTGTGGCGTCTGTTAGGATGTGTGTTTATGATCCATCTGCTTGCTTGCACGTGTGCTGTGCTTCAGTTTAGAAGTTTTAAGAAAAGGTGGTGGCAGGTCTGGTCGGGTGAGCTCAGAACCCCACTTGTTTGTGTTAGGGTATCAGCCAGACAGACACGGACACCTCATGCAGCCAGGAGATCCTTTATTCAGGGGAGTGGGCGCCTGGGCGAAGGAAAGAGAGAGAGAGGGGATGCGCGGGAGGGATTTTATAGAACCCACTACAAACCATGTGGCGAGCTAGGGATCGGTCACTTCGAAATTGGGGGCAGATAAGCAGTAGCGGTCTTCTTTTGATGTGCTAACCTGAGCGGTTAGGCTTTGTTTCGCAGGTGGAAGATTCCGGAGCAGAACCCCCTGGGGCAGGAACTGCCTTGGGCTTTTAATTACAAAAGGGCTGTTTTTTACCTTACATTCCCCCATTTTTGATTTTATAAGGATGGGAACGTGGACAACGTTCTGGCTGCTTCGAGCTGAATTGGGGTGACATCTGTTGAGCAGGATGGGGGGTAGGGGGTAGAGCACCCAGGCCTCAAAGGTTAGGGTCTCCCAAGGTGAGAAGTCTGAAAGGTGCCTCCCAGCCATAGCATTGCCAGCTGGTGGGGCCAGTTCCCTGAGTGTAGGTGTGAAGGCAGGAGCCAGGAATGCCGGAGTAGAGTCTCAGGAAACAGTTGCAGGTGAGTGACTGTCCTCCTTGAGAATCCGAAGATCCCTGAGGAGAAGCTGATTAAATGTCTGATTAGAAACCTGCTGGATTTAAGATTGAATAAATTTGAACAGACATGGAAGAGGGAGAAAAATCAGGAAAAGTATACTATATGAGGGAATTTTGAAAAGAAAACCCATGAGCTTATCTCTTTGGGGTTATTGACATCTGATCTGTCAGATCCTAAAGGAGTTTGATGTTTTCTATCAAATCTGACTTATTTTTCATTAAATGACGAAGGGTGTTGTTATCTTTCTTGATCATTCCAGTTTTGTTGATATAGCAGCAGAATTCTTCTTTCAGGAATAGGCATGTTCCTCCTTGTCTGCTGTTAGGAGGTGTATGGCTTGATGGTCCTGCAATGAAACTTGGGCAATAGATGTTATCTGCCATTGTAGGGAGGCAAAAGGGGTGACCAATGCCTCTGGCTTCTTGAAGTTGTTGTTTAAGCCTTTGAATAGTGGTTACCAATAACCAAGTCCTTCTGCCTTCAGCCTGAAGGCAGCGAGTAAGGAGTAAGGAGGCCGGAGTGAGTCTAACTACTAGTGGTTGGAAGACAGTTTGTCTTGCCCTGAGAGGGAGGTGGTAACAAACCATATTAATTTGGCCTGGCTGCGTAGGGTTAACTGAGGAATCAAGGTGGAGGGAACATAAAAGATGAAGGGTATATTGAGGCTTAGATTTTTGTTAGGACATCATTGCACTAGAAAGGAACCATGACAGAGCAAAGGTTGGGGAAAGACTTTAATGATCTGGTCACAGGGAACTGGACTAGAGGAAGTGTATGAAAAGAGGTACTTCCTCAAAGGCTGGAGGGAGGAGCCCTTGGGGTCAGTTTGAGGTATTGAGAGGAACACATGGGAATCAGTCATTGTTTATAAACAATGGGAATCAGTTATTGTTTAAACCTGCACAGAGGGAGCAGTCTGAAAGGTTATCAACCTTGGATAAATTGAGAAGCTGAACTGAAGGCCCTGACATATTAGGACTATCCATGAAGAGGTCTGTTTTAGGAGGGGCAATTGCACCTTAGGATAGGCGATTGTATCTAGCTGGTGTTAGAGTTCTTTTTTTTTTTTTTACTCCTGGATGGTTATGTGAATGAGGGAATAATTATATATAAGTTCTCTAGATTCTGATCAATAAATAATCTCTCATTAGGAAGTATAGGGGCTGAGGATTTGTCCTCATAAGAAGGCTGGAGAGGACAAGACATGTAAACACAGTATTTAATTTTAATGTCATAGATGTTTATCTTTAACATGTGGTTAAACCAGTTTAATATCATCTAACTTTGTAAAATATCCCTTGTATTGGTATGACTTCTGATTAGTAGAGATCCCTTTATTTTATTACTTAGGGCTAGAAAATTATATTAGTCAACATTAAGCCTACCTATGTAGGTTAGGAAGCTCAGTAGGCCATAAACTGATTAAAACCTCTGACTTTGGCAGTTTTTCTTGATAGTTGTTACATGACTGTCTAAGAATCTTTCCTTTGTAGCCTCCAGTCGTATGTATTTTGGAGGGCTAATGTATGTATGTTACATTAAACTATTTATATATTTTTAATGCCCAGGAATGGGTATGTTATGGTTTTGCTAAGTGTTTAGGATGAAGCAGGTCCAATTGACTCTTGTTGTCACCAATGTTAAGAGCCACCTGAGTTCACTCTTGGGGAACTTGGAAACAGCTTCCAGCTGTGTTAGTGCCATCTGCTTTAGGACAGGTCAAGGTGTGGTGCTGGCCACAAGTGGCTTCCCTGGGGAAGCAGGAGGGACACAGTTCCCTCTTCGGTGACCTTCCTCTTCATTGTATGGCATTTGATTGGCTCTTTGCTTCTCTAGTGGTCTCAGAAATCTCCTTGATCAGGAGGTCCTGCGGCCTAGAGATGCAGAGAAGTTCCCTCATTTCTTGGATTCAGGCTGACTTGGAGGGCAAGAGCCAAATACTGGCTTTCTTGGCCCTTTAATTTAATTTTAGTTTTAAGTCTGATCTTAAACACTCAGCAAGGCAATCTCAGCAGGTACAAAGTAAGGGTACTGGGCTATAACTTTAAGGTCTACACTATAGGTGGTGGCTTATTTATTTAAAATAATCTGGGTTTGTTTGTTCTCAAATTAGTACCTCTGTAGAACGTTAACAGGCAATAGCCATAGAGTTTAAGGAAAATATAAAATAAGATTAATAAGTTTAGTTTGTGTAATAGCTATCTTAAAATTTGGGTGATTTATATATTATACTTTCTGGTTGAAATCCTAGTAATCTTTACAATACAATCCTTTGAACATAACTTTAAATGAACTAGAGTGTGGCCCACTTTGAAGCCATTGTAATAGGCTGGGAGACAGAAATTTATCTCGGGTAAGGTAGGGCTCCTTGCGAAATCTTAAAGTATCTTAGTTCTGAAGTTGATCTTTGTTTTTTTTAAATATCATTTTATAAAGTTTAGATACATTGTTTTTTTGACTTCATATGAATGTTAGTGAATTAAAGAGAGGCTGAGAGGGCTTTTAACCCTTTTGGTGTGGAAAAGTAGTAACGATTATGTCTTACAATATTAGACTTTAAATAGATTAGGCTCTCATTTACTTAAGGAAACATTTAAATTTTATCCCAGTGTAAAAGGTAACAAAAACTCTATCTTATGGATAACAGGTTTAGTTATAGAAATAAGCCCTCAATAAAATTTGTTATCCTTATAAGTGTAAAATTACCATACAACTTTAGTTTGGAGAACATCAGCTTGATTTAACATTCTTTAAACCTTATACTTTAAGTACTTGCATGCCTGGAAGATATGAACACATTTAATATAAAAATAGGACTAATGGAACCATAATTGCATTGATGTAGTTATATTAATAAACTTTAGGTCTCAAAGAAAAAGCTAGACTTTAACATAGTTATTTAAGCATAGTTGTAATTTAAAACCTGACAAATGTAAGAAAGGTATCTTAGTAAGAGCAGAACAATGTTTCAGATTTTTATATCAGTACATTGAAGTTTAAATTGAATAAGCTTATATTAATTATAGTTAAATTGGTCATAAACATAAACCTTAGAAATTTACCCTTCATTTAGATCCACATCCCAAAATAATCCTTGTAAACTTTGAATTTAGGCAACAGTAGAAACCTTTAAAACTTATAGGAATTTATAAACCTTTGTGCTGAGAGAAAGGACAATTGACTTTAACTTTTAAATTAAATTAAGTAAGCTTATATCTTAGGAATTTCCAGCATGAGGGTACTGTTTAGACTTTAAGAAAAGCAATTACTTAATCAAAGCCAAACATAGTCTAAGTAAATAAAACAAAAATAAACCTTTATGACCTCTTGTTGAGTTGGCTTTCAATCTTAAGATAGAATTAGGCTGGGTTAGAGAATTACATTTATTTACCATTTATGAAAATGCAATGTTTAAGTATATAGAATTATGCCTGTTGGGCTTTAAATTAAGTAATTCTGTTTCTAATGATGACAAAGCAATTTTATATCCCCTTGATAAAATTTACCATTTATGAAAACATTAAAATGTTGTCCTATGGAGTTTAAAGGAATTAAAAGTATTTGGTATTGGATTTAATGGTTAACATTTTATCTAATAAACATATTTGAGTACTCAATATCAGATCTGATTTGCTTATTTTCATTATAAAATCAAGACATTAGACAAGCATATTTAACAGTAACATTTTCCCTTGAAGAAATTTTTGACAATGAGATATATATTAGACATTTTATAGACATTAACAAGTTATTAGTCCTTTGACCACGTGGAAAGACTTGTGAGTTGAGTAATTTTAAAGACGTCTTTATTTTTTGTTTACCCAATTCAAATTGAACCTTTTAAATCATGTGAATTAAAGGTATTTCGATCCATTTTTAATTTTAGTTTATGAGCGTTCGGTTTACATAAACACAAATAGAGCATGCAGAAGGCCTTTTGAATTAAAGGTAGGTATACCTAGTCTCAGCAGAGTGTAAAAAAAAACTTTTATAGTTGGATAAAATACATCTGATCAGAAGTTTCAACTTTAGCACGCAGAATTAAAGTTGTAAGTTTTAAAAATGTAAGAGTGAAGAGTCCTAGAGAGAGAGAAAAAAATTATGGCCATTGTTTCAGTAAAGCAACAACAGAGAACGGAGGAAGAAGAGATGGGCGGGACAGTTTAGGTAGATGTAAATTAACCTCCTTTCCCCCTTTTTTTCCTCTTGATCTGAGGTCTGAAAAACGAGGCCTAGGCAGCTGTGAAAAGCTGCAAACCTAGTGGTTTGTGGGTTAGGGGCTGCCACAGCAGGCCAGGTAGCAGGCCAGGCTGTGAAGAGCTTTGGCTGTTTTGTCTGAGTGAAAAGTCAGAACTCTCATTCCAGTCGTTTTGTGCTGAGGAGCCAAGGATTGGATGGGGGTACCCGGGGTGTTCCATATTTTAAAAAAAGGGGGTAAAGTTTGTCAAGATGTTTTAGAAGACAGCTTGTAAGGGGAAGGGAAAGCTGGAGGTGGAGGGGAGGTGTAAATAAGCCAGAAGAGGGCATATGGCCGAGAAGCTTGTGATTGGAGTCTGTTGTATCCAGGGAAGAAAGCGATATGAGGCAAATTTCGGAGTCGACAGAAACTTGGATGAATTTGGTTTGTAAGTTAGGAGGATATGGTGAGACTTAGAGAGAGTGCAGAGGGAGGGGTTGGCTTGGAGAAGGGAGAAGGCCTGAAGAAAGGGATCTCCGCCCGTTCTTTTGATTGCTTGCAATAGTTATGTAGATTTCTAAGAAGACTGTGATCTAAGGAACCCATAGGTGGCTAAGAGTTATCCAACTGGTACGCAGGCCAATCCTGAGTGCAAAGTTTTATAAGTTTCTTTGGTTCAATATCGGGAAGAAGATTAAGAGTAGAAAGATTTTCAAGAAGGCAATGTAATGGAGAGTCTGCTGGGAGGGAAGAGTTTGATCCCATTCTGTCACCTAGAAATGTCTATTAGTACAGCTTCAAAGCGTCCCTTTGAAGCTATCAATAGACAGGAATAAGACCAACAGGGGGAGAAGGGTCGTCACCCGAGTCCCCCTGGGCCTAACCTCTCCCGGAGAGGCGGAGCCTCAGATCAACCTAGCGCTAGGATTTTCGGAGACCCCTCCTGGAGGAGTCGGAAAATTTGATCCTTGGCGGACGGAGGTAAACAGGGAGGGATCGAGCTAGTCCCAGCCGGCAGAATTTGAGCTAAAAGGAAAGGAGGGAGAGAGAGGGAGTAAAGGACCTGAGGGATGAAGAATTTAGGAAAGTGGGGTGGAGATTCTGGAAGTCCACCGTAACCGTGAAGATCCTGGTTGGGTGCGGTCTTCCCTTTGAGGCAGTCAGAGGGACCACCGGACGATCCACAGCTGGTCACCTCTGACACCCTGCCTTCAAAGTTTTAATCTCCTCAAAAAGGGGACTCACTGAACGAAGGTCGTGGTGGGCGCGGACACTTGACGATCGAAAGAATGAGCAAAGACTGTGAGGTGTGGTCGGCGGTTCAGGATGAGGGGTCTCAATAGAGAATTACTCCCTCATCCGAGTCACCGGCACCAAATGTTAGAGTATCGGCCAGACAGACACGGACACCTCATGCAGCCAGGAAAATCCTTTATTCAGGGAGTGGGCGCCCGGGCGAAGGAAAGAGGAAAGAGAGAGAGGGGGGATGCACGGGAGGGATTTTATAGAACCCAGTACAAACCATGTGGCGAGCTAGGGATTGGTCACTTCGAAATTGGGGGCAGATAAGCAGTAGCGGTCTTCTTTTGATGTGCTAACCTGAGCGGTTAGGCTTTGTTTCGCAGGTGGAAGATTCTGGAGCAGAACCCCCTGGGGCAGGAACTGCCTTGGGCTTTTAATTACAAAAGGGCTGTTTTTTACCTTACAGTTTGTCCCTGTCCTCTCTGGCAGAGAGTGGGGCCCTCAGGGTCCCATTAGCCCTGGGTTCTGCAGAGGCAAGACATCCCTGGCCACTGGCTCCTGTGAGGAACGATGGCTCCCTAGAGTGGCCTTAGGAGGCACAGCGGTGGAGGAAGCTTGACAGGTGGGATCTGAGCTTCCACTCCAGGTAGGAAGTGGCCAGGGCCTCTTTGTTTTCAGGACCCCCCTGGGGCTTGCACTGTTTGTGAAAGGTCATGGGAGGAGCTGACATTGAATGAGGCTGGACCAGGCCTCTGAGGGGCAACCTCAAACTGTGGGGACCTTGAGCAAAGGGCCAAGGAAATGGGCTCACATGCTTGTCCTGTGTGTGTCCAGCACATGTGGGAAGAGGTGCCCGCCTTTCCAGCCAAGGAGCAGCCATTGGAGTGTGGGGCCGCTGGGCGGGAAGGCTGGAAGGCTGCCTGCACGCCCCCCGGGGGCTGAAACCTCTTTTGCTTTCACCACTCAGGAAAGCTGCACTGGATTCCTCCCCTGAGAGTCAAGGTCTGACTGGGACAGTGGTGTCTGCATTCTGGGTATTGGGCAAGCGCAGAACCAGGAGGACAGGCTCCAAACCAAACAAGGCCTTGTGTATTTCAAATCAGAAATTCCACAAGTTCTTGCCCAAGAAAAGAATACTCTCTAAACTCAAGGGAGGAGAGACGGATGTGTGCTTGCAGGTCCCTTAGGGATTTTAATGGGATTTGGAATCAGATAGACTTGGATTCAAATTCCAGCTCTGATACTTGCTGTGTATTTGGAACAAGGTACATAACTTCTCTGGGCTGCAGTTTCCTTATCTACAAAACAGAGATAATAATTTGACCTCACTTTCAGGGCCGCTGGAAGGCTCACCCTTGCTAAACGGTGCCGTGCTCCTCGCTGGCGCCCTGCCTATGGAAGCCCCCCCAACCGCTGGGAATGGTGGTTAGGACAGTCGTGTTATTATTAGGGCTCAGGCACATAGTTTTCTCAGCCTTGGCGTTCTGGATCAGACCATTCTTTGTTGCAGGGGGGGCATCCTGAGCACGGTGGGATGTTTAGCAGCGTCTCTCTTCCTCGCTCACCAGATGCGGTAACAATCATTGCAGAACACTGGGGTCACTTGGGTTGTGACAGCCATATGTCTCCAAACTGTCTAATCGTCCCACTTGGGAACCTCTGAGGTCGTCCTGAGAAGTGGAGGGAGTCATCATGGAGGTCGATCTAAAAAGATCCGGTCCAGATGAGGGAGCCAGAAGGAAATGATATGCTAGGGCTTAAGGATAGAATTGAGCTGGGAGACCCCAGAAGGGCCGGGAGGAGGGGGCTCTGAGCAGAAGTGGTCTGGAAGCCCCCAGAGATGGGAGAGCCGGCGTTAGCCTTGGGCTTCTGTTTCTGTTTGATGGAATGTACTTTTCAGTCATAAATAAATTCATTCTGGGCTGGGATTGTGGCTCAGTGGTAGAGCGCTTGCCTCGCATGCGTGAGGTCCTGGGTTCGATCCTCAGCACCACATACAAAGCAATAAAATAAAGACATTGTGTCCATCTACAACTAAAAAAATATAAAAAAAAAAAATTCATTCTGTAGAAAGTCCACGGAAAGGCCAACGGGGGAGAGACAGCGTATCCCAGCATCCCATGGTGGAGTATCATGTGCCCGTTTGTTCTTGGGTCAGGACTCTCTGTGGCTGAGTACTGCAATCCCACACCTTGATGTCTGGGTCAACAAAGGGGCGTCCCAGAAGATTAAAAGAGTTCCTGTCACCTAGTGACGTCGTCCTTGTAACTGGGTAGCACAACATGTCCTTCATCTGCCTGTGGGAATGCTGGTGTTGACATACCTACTGTAGCACCAGCTCTATAAAACCATAGCGTGAACCATCATGTAGAGTCATCAAGCTTGATGATGAGGTAAGGACTGCTCCTGGGTTGAGTATCTATTACGCTGTACTTCCCTCATCATTTTGGAGTGTACTCTGCCTGCTTAAGAAAATGCTCACTATAGAGCAGCGTGCTGTGTTGTCCATCTCCCCTTTGCATGCAGAGGCCCCCTGGAGAGATGGATCTACACCCTCTAGCATCACATCCGTGCTCTCTGGGATCCAAGCCATGGTGTAAACACCCAGGGATGCATTTCTCAGAACGAATCCCCATCGTGAGTGATGCAGGCAAGTGTTCCATGGTGTGGATACCTGGCATTTCCTTTATCTGTTCATCCAGTGACAGCTGTTTCTGCCTTTGGCTATTGTGAAAAGTGCTTCTCTGAGCACTGGTGAACTCTTTTTAAACAGCTTTACCAAAAAAGACTTACATACCAAAAAAATGCACCCATTTGCGTGTTCAGTTTAACACCTTTTGTAATTGTCAGGGAGCTGGCCAACCACCTCCGCGAGGTAATTTTAGAGTGTATCTCCTCACTTCCCCTGCAGCCTGAGGCAGCCGCACAGCTATTGTCTGCCTCTAGAGATTTGCCAATTCCAGACATTTCATATAAACGGGATCACACATTAGGGGGGCTTTTGTACCTGCCGTCTTCATTTAGCATGTTTCCAGGGTTCATCTTTTGCCACCTGCTTTGGAAATAAATTTTTATTAGAACACAGCCCTGACCATTGCTTTACAGATGGCCTAAGGCTGTTTTTGAGTTACAAAGATAGAGCTGCAGCTGAGGAACTCTATGGCCCAATGGTCACCATTGACCCCTGGACAGAAAAAGTTTGCTGACTCCTGATTCAGGCCCTTGAGGGCTTTTTTCCCTCATCCCCTGGTGCTTAAACTGATAAAGGAGCCCCAAAGTAGAGAACAAAAAGAGGCTGGGAGCAGTGGCGTGCACCTGTAATCCCAGTGGCTTGGGAGGCTGAGGCAGGAGGATCATGAGTTCAAAACGAGCCTCAGCAACAGTGAGGTGCTAAGCAACTCAGTGAGACCCTGTCTCTACATAAAACACAAAATAGGGCTGGGGATGTGGCTCAGTGGCCAAGTGCTCCTGAGTTCAATCTCCGACACCAAAAAAAGAACAAAAAGAGGAGAGGTTAATGCTAAGAACTTCAGGTCAATAAAAACCAGAACTATCTCCCAGCCAGCCAGGCAGAGAAACTGCAGGGGCAGAGCCCTCCTCACACGGGGCGGGAAGCAGGCCTGTCCAGCAAGCAAAGCAGCTTTTCCTACCAGGCCCCATCACTTGGGCTGCCTTGCAGAAAGTGCACGGCCCCCTTCCCCTGGGAGAGCAAGTGAAAACTCTGCTAGGGGAAGGGGTTTCAACTGGCCAGATGTGCAGGACAGAGAAGTGGCTCCCAAGACAGTTGACAGATCTTGTGGTATCACAGGATTCCCCGGGGGGTTCTCACCAAATTGCTGCAGGCCAAAAGCCCTCGTGCGCTTGCATCTTCTTCCACTGATGCTATCAGTGGCTTGCAAGTTGGTGTTCATTTAAAACATATTTATTAAGAACCTTCTATGCAACAGACAGCCACCTTACCAGTTTGGTCATGAGCACAAGAGGTCTCATTCCTGCTGGCAAGGAGCTTCTAGTGCACGAGGGAACAGCTCTATGTTGGAGATATGTAGAGGCCCAGGGACCCTATTGTGATAGCTGATGTTTATTAGGCACTTACTGTGTACCAGGGGCCTGGTCAACTCATTCAATCCCCATGGACTCAATCCCCATTGACTCAGGAGATGGATTATATTTATTATTTCCATTATATAGAAGCAGCACAGAAAGGTTGGGGAATCTTTCTAAGGTCTCAGGGTTGGTAGGTGGCAGATCTGGGATTTAAATCCAGGCAGTCTGGCTTCAGGGGTCAAGTTGAGAGGAGGAAGGAGGGCTTCTCTGAGGGTTCAGTTGACCGATTGTTCAGTTACCTATTTCTTCCTCTTGGCTTTGTTTTGATCAAACTGTACTCAGGGTTCTCTCTTAGCTACGGGTCTCTGAGTTCTGCTCGCCTGAGCTTGGGCGAGGGTACAGGGCAGTGGAATGTGCCTCCTTCTCACCTTCTGGGAGCCGGCTCCCCTCAGGGAGACCCCTTTCCACTAAGGCCATCTCCCTTTGCATGCCTGGCTTCTCTGAAAAGATTCTACTTATTTCTGCTTGGTCCAACATTACCTGTAAAGGAAAACACTTTTTCTGCTTGATTTCAAGATGCTTTATAGATTTCTGAGCTGGGAACATTTTCTCTATTGAAACATCTTTCCTTCCTTCCTCCTCCCTTCCTTCCCATCTTTTTTTTTTTTTTTTTTTTTTTTTTTTTTTTTTTTTTTTTTTTTTTTTTTTTTTTTTTTTTTTTTTTTTTTTTTTTTTTTTTTTTTTTTTGGTACCGGGTATTGAACTCAGGGGCACTTGACCACTGAGTCATATTCCCAGCCCTATTTTGTGTTTTATGTGGAGACAGGGTCTCACTGAATTGCTTAGTGCCTCACCGTTGCTGAGGCTGGCTTTGAACTCAAGATTTTCCTGTCTCAGCCTCCCAAAGTGCTGGGATTACAGGCATGTGCCACTATGCCCAGCTTCCCTCCCATCTTTTGCAGCTTTATTGAGGCCTAATCGACAATGAAATATCTTATATATTTCAAATATAAATTTTTTATATATTTTAAATATTTAAATATTTATAAATATTTATATATTTATAAATATATAAAATATATAAATATTTTATATATTTTAAATATATTATATATGTAAAGTGCACAATGTGATGTTTTGATGTATGAATATGTTGTAAGATGATTACCACGATTGAAACAATTAACCTGAACATCGCCTCATAGAGTTACCCTTTTATTTGTGGTAGCAACATTTAAGATCTATTCTTGTAATCCCAGCACTTTGGGAGGCTGAGACAGGAGAATCGCGAGTTCTAAGCCAGCCTCAGCAATGGTGAGGCGCTAAGCAACTCGGTGAGACCCTGTCTCTACATAAAACACAAAATAGGGCTGGGGATGTGGCTCAGTGGTCAAGTGCCCCTCAGTTCAATCTCCAGTACCAAAAACAAAAAAAAACCACACTATTCTCCCAGCCAGTCACAACTATGCAATACAGTATCATTAACGATAGCCATGGTGCAAAAGTCTCTTTCCAGTCGAAGCCTCTCCCTCTCGAAGTCTGGATTTGTTTTTGTTGGATAGCGTGTGATCTAAGATCTGAGGGGGCAAGAGGTGCTACCTATACGAAGAAGGGAAGAAGAGTCCTGTGGATAGAAGGAGCAGAATGGACAAAGGTCCTGTGGCACATGGGAGCACTGAGCACTTGAGAAACTAGAAGACTAGGATGCGAAGTGACATGAACCCAGGCCAAACACTCAACTTCCCTTTTGCTGCTCATCAGTCCTGAGGTGTGACTTTCCTTGAGGTAGCAAAATGGTCACTACAGCTCCAGGCACCTTACTTAACCCTTCCTCCAGTTCCTTTGTAAGCAAGAGGAAAATCTTCAAGCACATACCCCATTATACCCGCCCTGGGCTCTCACTGGCCAGAACTGCACACAAGCCCCGCCCACAATCATGATTCACCTGTGGGGCTGGGGAAGGGCCTAGCCTCAAGGAGGCAAGAGTTCACCTGACCTCTGAACAAAATGAGGTCTCTTTGGCCAGGAAGAGGAGGTCATCTGTAAATGCCCAGCGATGGCTGCCAGAGTGCCCATACCAACTGGTGGTGCCTTTCTTACCTGCTATTATGAGCCTTGGGAAATTTAGGGAGGAAATTGGTGGAATAGAATTTACTATTTCATTCTTCATACACCACGATGCCCTCTGCAAGAATTCTTCACGTTAACAGAAGACACTGTCACTGTTATTATTGCTATTATCATCACCACAAGCAAAAGCCACCGTAGAACCCTCTGGGCTTCCTCCCGCTTGCCTGTGCAGTGTTAAGAATCCAGTAAAGAGGGATGGGACAGCTTTTCCCATACTCCAGGAGCCTGCAATCACTTGATGCACTCACTGCTTCTGGAAAACGGTGGAAGCAGCCAGATGGATCCGGATCCGCTGGGGAAGCCTGCCTTCTGTGGAGGTGGAGAAAGAGCTGCACATGTCAACTGCACCAGCCGGACCCGACAGGCATCCGCACGGTCTCACTAGCTCTGGTTCACAGAAATGCTGCCACGTTGGCCCATGGATCCTGTGTCCTACTCCACTCTCACAGATGTAATAAACGTCCAAGGAATTTAAATACGAAGGAAGAAATGGTGAAACAGTGGCCTGAATGGAAGCTGGCCCGCCTAGGCGATACCCAGCCCACACGGAATTTTATAAATTCAAATCTTGTTCAAAACTCAGGAAACTGCACAGAAAGTTTTAAATGTCTGGCTCCCCTTGAAAAATGAAAAGTTCTAGTGCGATAGGCCTGCTATGGTTTGGACCTGGTGTGCCTCCCCCCCCCCCCGCAAATGCTTGGTCCCCAAATGATACTGAAAGGTGGTGGGGCCCTTGGGAGGTAGGATCTAGCAGAAGGTGACTGGGATTGTGACTGCCCTCCAGAAGGGGTTATTGCTGGTCTCCAGAGTGGGTCAGGTCTGGCAGGAGTAGGTCAGTTCCTGCAAGAGTGAGTTGTTATAAAAGAAGGGACCTGGTCTCTCCAGGTCTCTTGTTTCTTCCCTGGTTGTGCGACCTCTTACACCAGGTCACTCTCACATGTGATGCCATCTCCCATGTTGTGACATAGCTAGGAAATCCTTTCCAGATTCCATGCTGTTTGGTCTTCCCAGCCACCAGACTCATGAGCCAAATGAACCTCTTTTCTTTACACATTATCCAACATCAGGTATTTTGTTCTAGCAACACATAATGGACCAAGACAAGGCCCATATGCCCAAACAGCAAACACGGTGGGAGCCGAGCAGTGGTTCCCTTAGGTAGAACTCTCCACTCCGCTGCAGTCTGTATCCAGCTTGCTGTCCTTGCTGATATCACTAGTTGTCCCATAGGGTGTTTTCATTAGGAATGTTCTGCTGTGAGAAATAGTTTCATCTCTCCTGAGATTGTAGCAGGAGGGAGGCAGTGCAGAGGCGTTTAGTAGACCAGGGCGGCGAGAAAGGACGTAGCAATAGTGCCCAGGTATCTCTAGCTCCTGCCCGCACCGCTCTCCCACCCAGAAGGCTGGAAGCTACTCTGGCAGGTCCCAGGGCTGAATCCACAGGCCCACATAGCACAGGGGACTGAGTCTCATCGTTCTTCTGCTGTGAGCTTCCAACTAGAGATCACATCTGCTGCTTCTGTTTGTTACACATGCAACAGGCAAATCTCATCTAATCATTGCACTGAGCTCTGGAATAGGAACTATTGCCCTGCAAGCAAGGTTCAGAGATGCCAAGTCCTTGGCCTACAGCCACACAGCTTGGAAGTGGCTAGAAAACTGGGCTGCAGAGGTGTTACTTTGGTCACATGAAGCTACCCAGCTAACAGATGGCTGAAGTGGGATTCTGCTATAGTTTGGATCTTAAATGTACCCCCCAAAGAACCAAAGAGGGGTTTGATTCCTAAGGAGGCACTATTGGGAGGTTGCAGAACCTTTAAGAGGTGGGGCCTCATGGGAGGTCTTTAGGTCATCAGGGCGTGCCATTGAAGGGAACTGCAGGACCCCAGCCCCTTCCTCTTTCTGCTGTTGCCTGGCCAGGTGCTGAGCGGTTTTGCCCCCTGGGTCCCCTGCCTCACCACAGGCCCAAAAACAATGGGCCAGCTGACTATGAACTGGAACCTCCAAAACTGTGAGCCAGATTAAACCTGTGTGAGTTGGTTATCTTGTCATAGTGATGGATAGCTGCCCAACTCAGGTTCCAGCTAAGGGCCACCCTGCTCTGAAGCCTTGGACATCGAGAATGGCTAGGAGCCGGGTAAACCAGTTCCCCAGTGGTATTTTGAAAATTTGGGATTTGGGGTCTTTGGCTAGGTTCACTGGCCCCTAGTTTGCCACCCAAATGCAAACACAGAGGGGCTGTGTTCACAGCTGGCTGTAGCAAGAGGGTCCACTCCTGTCATTTAGATAGCACCTGCCACAGTCTCTAAGGCAGGCAGAGGAGGGGAAAGCTCCAGAGGAGGAAAATGGGGAAGCTTGGGTAGGCTTCCTCTACAGTGCGGGAGGTGGGTGATGGCGGGGCACCCTGTTGATTGACTGGTCCTCGATCGCAAATGGTGGTGATGGGGCAGAGGAGAGAGGAAACTGGCCATCATTGCCCAAGTCCTGCCTGTTTAGGGCTGGTTGCTGCAGGGGTGGCTCGGCTGCGAGGCTTGACGGTTGCAAAGGCTGTGGGTCAGAGTCCTATCGTCCTTTTTGGTTTGGCCATTGTCCGTTTGTACATTCAGTCTCTCGATGTGACTTGGGACACGTAGCAAACCTCTCTGCTGTTTCCTCTCTATGAAATGGGGACGTTACTAGACTCTATCTCAGATGTAAATACCTGTCAAGTGCTTAGAATCGCATGCAGTACGTAGTGAGTGTTCAACTAATGTTAGTAACTAACAATGGTAATATTTTAAAAAATCTTATTATGGTTATTCTCAGTGAAAGGGCGCTGGCCTGGAAGGAGGGCTCTGGGTAGCTCTGGTCTGGTTCTGCCCCATCACTCATGTCCATAGCTCCTCACGGCTCCTCAGAGCCCCTGCTGGTCAGGAGAACCTGGGGCTGGACTGGTTTCCGAATGCATCTCAGCTCTAAGGCCACAGATTTCCCATGGGGTGTCAGTGACAGCCCTGCCGTTGCCCACCCGACCCTCTTTACCCTCCCTCCCCTACGCCCAGGCCGGCCTTCCTAAGCTCCTGCACACCTGGACAGCTGCGAAAACACAGCAGGCTCTGCTGTCCCCATTTCAGCTGGTTTCAGGTCCTAAATTTAGCCCTTTCACAGAAGCCAAAGAGCGTGGTGGGTGAGGGCAGTGTCTGTGCAGGGTGGCGTCCTTGTCTGTTCTGCTATAATGGAACAACCAAGACTCCAATTTACAAAGGATGGACATGTATTTCCTGCTGTTCTGATATCTGGGGAGACAGTCAGGGGGCCAGCATCTGAGGAGGGCCTTCTAACTGCCTCATCCTGTGGCAGAGAGAGAGAGAGGGGTGGGGGGAGAATACTCAGATGGGGGGCAATAAGGGACCCAACTTGTTTTTTTATTTTGGTGCTGGGGATTGAACCCACAGGGGTGCTTGACCACCGAGCTACAGCCCTAGCCCCCTCTTTATTTTGAGACAGGGTCTTGCTAAGTTGCCAAGGCTGTTCTTTAACTCGGGATCCTCCTTCCTCAGCCTCCTGAGTTGCTGGATTACAGGTGTGTGCCACCATGCCTGGCTCACTGAGTTTGTTTTCATAAGAAACTTGCTCCTCAAATAACAAACAACTCTGCGTCAGGACCTTAATCTGTTCATGAAGCCCCCCACCTCCCCACACTTGCACTGGGGATTAATTTTTCAACTTTGGGGAACACACTGGAACCACACCAGGCAGGTTCTTCATCCGCAGGGTACTGTGGGAAGCTGGCCTGTTGAGACAGGCCAGGAAAGTAGAGTACCGCCCTCTGTTGTCATCTATGGGTAAGTCATTCGACCCTTTTGGAGCCTCAGTTTTCCCATCTCGCAACTAAAATTAACATGCATTTATTCCTTCAGTCATCCTATTATCTCTTCATAGAGAACAGCTTTCCTTTCTTTCATGTGAGGAATAAGATCAGAGAGGGTAAGTGATTTGGCTACACCCACACAGCTAATGCATGGTTTGAGTCTGGAACTTTTGACTCTTAACACCTGGACTCTTTTCACCTTTAGATTCTCTTTATGTTATGGAATTATGATGGAGAACCCCCAAATAAGAATATTTTATATTAGGGAAGCACCACAGTTTTATGGTTAAGAGCTGGGCTGCCTGGGTTCAACTTCCAGCCCTGTCACTTATGACCTGTGTGATCTCAAATCGCTGTGTCTTGGTGCCTCAGTTTCTCATCTGTAAGTCAGGAAATGATAATCATATACAAGAGGATTTTTAGTCCATTTTGAGGAGGATGAAATGAATTGTTTGTTGTCTAATAGCTAGGAACATTTAAAAAAAATTTTTTTTAGTTGTAGATGGACATAACTTTATTTATGATTACGTGGTGCCGAGGATCGAACCCAGTGCCTCACGCATGCGAGGCAGACGCTGTACCACTGAGCCACAATCCCAACCCCGCTAGGAACATTTTTTAAGTGTTTGCTTAATTTAAAAAATAACTTATAGCCAATCAGCCATGTAACCTTGAGCGAACACAGCATCTTGGATTAGGATCAGGAGACACAAGTTCTACTTCAGGCTCAGCCAGTCATTTGCTGTGTAACCTCAGAAACTTGTTTTAACCTTTTTATACCTTAATTTCTTCAATTCAAAATAAAGAGCTTGGTCAAAGTCAATGACAGCATTTTCTGAACAAAGAAAGTTCAAGTCAGGAAAAAAATCAGAACTTTTGGGTCACAATTTCTTATTCATCAGTGTCCACCATAGGGAATACTTGGGAGTTGTGGGTGCTGCCAGAAGCTGCTGTCCCAGCACCCTCTGGGGCCTACCCGTGGGCCCCATAGCAATGGTCTGGGTGGCACGTCCTTGCCTGGAGGTGGGGGTGTCTTGCCCCATCCAGGGACTGAGACGACCTTGTAAGGGGGCTGTGGTGCACTTGCGGGGTGCTCTGGCTGGAAGTGTGTCAACTCCTGCTGCTGTTGGCCACAGGATTCTGGCTCCTGCCCTTTCTGAAACCCCCTTTTTCTTCACAGAACCCTATCCCACTTACTCAGGCTAACAGATCCGCTATTGCTGCATAAAACCCCCAGAATTTAGAGGCTTACAACAATTTATGATCTCTTTAGATTCTGTAGATTAACTGGCCGGTTCCTCTGCTGGTCTCACCTACAGAACCTGTGTGTCTGCATTCATCTGCAGGGGAGGGGCCGTTGGCCTCAGGTGGTCATTCTCCTCCACCTGCCTCTCGCCTCTGGGGATTGCTGGGAGGTGGGAACCGGCAGAAGCAGAAGCTCCGGGCTTAGTTAAGACCTTAGAAGCTCCAGAATGATTTGTTTTCTGTATTCTGTTGAGCAAGTCACAAGATCAGCCCTGAGCTGCGGATTCAGCAGACTCAGGCTTCTTGTTACCTTCTGGGGTCAGGAACACAGGTGCTGGTCTCTAGTTCAGCGCTATGGAAAGGAGCCCTCCCTCTGAATCCTATGCCTTCTCCTTCCTGTGAGTCTCTAAGCCTCAGGTTCCTCATTTGTAAAATGGGGATCAGTAATGGCCTGTACCGCAGGGAGCCACAAAGATGATGGACACAGAGCCTGCAGCAGTGTCTGGTCCCAGTGCCAGCAGGCAGCGGCCAGAGCTAAAGTGATGGCTTAGGAATAGGTCTGGCCCTGCACCTCCCAGGAAGGAGCCATGGATTTGGACTGACCCCTTGTCCTAAGAGCTTCTTTCCCCAGGGCCATGCTCACAAATGCCCTTGGGGACCTGTGGCCTCCCCTCAGTGCACACACAGGAGGTCTTATGCTGGCTTTTTATTAAAGCACTCAGAGTGGGGGCACTGGGCCCACCAACTTCATTAGAACCACCTGGGACATGAGGGGCAGGAAGGGAGGCTGGTGAGGCGACCCAGTCTCCCCGGCTTTCGCTGCAGGTACTAAAACACCAGAAACCACCCCAGGAGGTGGGAGGTGGAAATGCCCAATGGAAGGGACAGGGCAGTGAAGGTAGCCTGAGGGCGTGGTGGGGGGTGCTGTGGTCTGTTTGTTTAGAGGCGGTTGGGTGGTGAGGCCCAGCCCTCAGGAACAGTAGAGGCCCACTACACCAGGTTAGAGGGGACATTGACTCTGCTGGTGCCCTGATCTTATCTTGAGTTTCCCCACCTCCAGCTTCTGCTGTTTCTCAGCCACCTGGGCTGTGAGGTGCTGTTGTAGGAGCCCCCAGTGGACCAAGGTGGGGGACAAGGAAGTTCCTTCACACCTGACCTCAGGGAAGAATGTCTGTTGATCTTTTCATTAGGAAAGTGGCTCAGAATGGGGGAGGGGGAGCTGCTTATGCAGAAGCGTCCAATCTGGCCCCACTGCCCCTATCTGGGGATAGGAGCTCTAGGGGAGGCAGAAGTGGCTTCCTGGCTGCAGTTCTAGAAGGCTGTCACTTCAGCCAGGTACCTGTGCCAGATGCTTGGAGACCAGAGTATCCCTTCCAGGGCAGAGGACTCAGGCAGGTTCATCTCAGCTCAGAGACAGGGAGGTGTTCATGTCTCTACTTAACCTGTAAGAGACATGTGGTTCCTCCATGTTCCAAAGCTGCAAAGACTGGGCACAGAAGGTGGGCACTTTCTCAAGACCCACCCCATTTCTGGGGTCAGGTACAACTGACCCTTCACCTCCTCTCATGGCTGGCTGCTGTCAGCACAGAACGGAGCACACTGGTCTGTCCCCCCTCCCCCTCCTTGGCTCAGCCCCACATACTTCCAAATGCAGGCTGGTTTATGGGGCCAATGCTACCCTGCCTGCCCAGGGCCTGGGAGCTGTGAGGTGACTGACTGGCTTCCGCTGGCCACTGGGGTCACTCCATCTCCCTTGAGTACAAGTGAGACTTCACTTCACCAATGCTACCCTTGAAGTGGCAACCCTTGCTCGAGCCGAGGTGACGTGGGGGCAGAGGACCTGGGAGGGGGCGGGCAGGGTGCTCCACTCAGTATGGGGTTCCTGGGGAAGGACAAAAAACCATAAATAGGACAGGGGGTAGGGAGGGTTTGGCAACTTTCTGAGACTACTTGGAAACACTGGTTTCTTTCAGCTGCCATATTCTGATCTGGTCTGTAAGCGACGCCCACTCCATGGCATGCCACCCTCTGGGTCCACAGGGAGAGCCTTCGGTGCTGTTCCAGCACCACCTGACTTTACCCCTGAGGCTGGGCGGTCCCAGGGTCCCTGAGGAAGCTCACACCCCCACGGTGCTCTTCTCGCCCTCTCTGGGGCTGGGGTCCTCCTGATTCTTCATCTCCCAGCCCCGGACCCAGGTGTAGGCAGAGGAGCCGCCCAGCACCATCATGTTGCTGGTCCACCACAGGAAGCTCTTGGTTTCTTCAAAGTAGAGCACAGCCAGCACCGTCTGGGCGCAGGCCTTGGCTGTGCCCGACACGTTGTGGGTCAGGGGGCTGGTGAATTTGATCTGCAGCCCTGTCACATAGCCGATGGCGAAGCCGAACAGGCCACCCAGCGTCATCATCCCCCAGAAATGGGCGCTGTCCAGCTGGGCGAAGTCCAGGAGGACCTGATGCTCCCCGAGCAGCAGGAGCAGGGGCAGGAAGAGGGCGCAGGCATTGATGTTGTTGTAGAAGGTCAGGCGCCAGATGCTGCCGTCCACCGCCGGGAGCACCTTCTTGGTATAGATGGCATTCAGCGAGACACAGAGGCTGGCCAGCACCCCAAAGACAGTGCCCACCAAAGACAGGGTGCCCTCGGCCCCCTCCTGGTCCACACCCAGCCAGAAGCCACCTGCAGCGGGAAGAGGAGCAGGGTGAAGGGCAGAGAGGGTTGAGTTCCGTGAGGACTGGACATCAGAAAACACCCCAGGAGGTGGCAGTCGCAAAGTGCCCAGTGGAAGGGACAGGGTGGTGAAAGCTACCAGAGGCCAGGAGGGCGAGGCGAGCCTTGGGGACAGGAATGGTGTTCCTTTGAAAGAGGCCCCAGGGGGCTTGCCTGTGCCCCCGCCATGCCAGGTCAGAGGGGGCATCACCTAGCTCCGATGCTCTGATCTTACCCTGAACTTCCCAGACTCCAGCACTGTTGAGAAACCAGCTCCTGCTCTTCCTCAGCCACCTGGTCTGTGATGTGCTCTTGTGGGAGCCCCAGGGACCAAGGCAGGGGAGAGGGACAGAATTCTGACACCACAATTCAAAGTTCACTGTGGGCCTGGCCCTGGCCACGCCACCCTCCCCTGACCTCCCTCCACAAATCCAGCTGATGCTTCTACCCTGGGCAAAATGTTGGGCTGGGGAAGAGGCCCGAGTGAGGCCCCCCAGTCTGGATTCCAGCAGAGGGGAAAGACCACTGCCTTAACTACACTCGTCAACACTGTAACGAGGGCCATAAAATAGCAGGGATACTGTGCTGGCCCGGGGCATCTGGAAGAAGCAGTTCTTTGGGATAAGTGCCACTTAGTGTTAAGGTGACCCTGGGCCAGGGCCAGGGTCTCTAAGCTTGGCTTCTTCTCCCATGGACCTCATCGCAGGAGCATTCAGCTGGAATCACTCCTGGCCTCAAGTTGCTTGGGACAGTCACCCCAAGACTCTACTCTTGGGTTACCTCCCGCTCAAAGAGCCTCCATGGCTCCCCACTGCCCACCGGCAAGCCTGCACTCCAGGCTGGTGGGCACACTGGCTGCCCACACTCTCGCCAGCCCCTTCTCTGCCTGTGGTCCCAGGCCACCCTGTTTCTCACTCTGGGCCTGAGAGTCCTTGCTTCTTGTCTGCCCCAGAAACACCTCCTCTCCAGAGGGATTCTACTCTTCTTCAAGGTCAAAGCCGGCCTCTCCAGGAGGAATCCTTCCCAACACCCCCAGCCCTCGACCTCTAAGCCTACACTTCCCATCAAAGCCACCTGCCTGCCCTGTGCTGCCAGGCATCTGATAGTCCGGTCTCTTTAGCTGTATCCCATGCTCCTAGAAGGCGGGGGCTGAATTTTACACATGACATCTCCTGTCATAGCATCCAACAACATGGGGTAGTGGGAACGACTTTGGTATCAGAGGGACCTGACCTCCAACTGGGCTGTGCATTTCAGAAACTGAGTGGCCTGGGAGAAGTTACTTAACCTGTCTGAGCTCCAGTTTCCTTCATTTGTAAAGATCTGTGCCATTTTCTTTATTTATTTTTGGGGGGAGTACTTGGGATTGAACTCAGGGGTGCTCGACCACTGAGCCACATCCTCAGCCCTATTTTGTGTTTTATGTAGAGACAGGGTCTCACTGAGTTGCTTAGTGCCTCGCTGTTGCTGAGGCTGGCTTTGAATTTGTGATCCTCGTGTCTCAGCCTTCTGAGGCACTGGGATTACAGGTGTGCACCACTGAGCCTGGTGCTGGGGCACTTTCTCAATTCCCACTCTAACCAATCTATTCTCTTCCCTCTTTCTTTTTTTTTGGCGGGGGGCTTTGGGGGTACTAGGGATGGAACGCAGAGGAGCTCTAACACTGAGCTACCCCTAGCTCTTTTTATTCTTTTTTTCGGGTAGGGATTGAACCCAGGGGCACTTTGGTGTTACAGATTTGGAAATTTGAGCCACATTGCCAGTCCTTTATTCTTAATTTTGAGACAGGGCCCTGTTAAGTTGCCCAGGCTGGCTTGAACTTGTGATCCTCCTCCCTCAGCCTCCCAAATTGTTGGGATTACAGGTGTGCCCCACGGCACCAACGGCACCTGTCTATTTTTTTTCCGGGGGTCCTGGAGATTGAACTCAGGGGTACTCGACCACTGAGCCACATCCCCAGCCCCATGTTGTGTTTTATGTAGAGACAGGGTCTCACTGAGTTGCTTAGCACCTCGCCATTGCTGAGGCTGGCTTTGAACTCACGATTCTCCTGTCTCAGCCTCCCTAAGTGCTGGGATTACAGGCTTGAGCCACGCGCCAGCGGCATCTGTCTACTTTTAACCTTGCAACCTGAGTGATCTTCCCATGGCACAGACCCGCCCAGGTCCTGACAGGTGTGAGGCCTCTCTGTGGCTCCCTACTGCCCCTCGAGAAAAATCTGGCTCATTCAACTGGGCTCCCAAGGCTTGCACCACATGGTCGCCCTTGAGCTCTAAGGTAGCCTGGCATCAGGCAGGGCTTCCTCCAGAAAGTCGGCTTAGATTGCCCCCTCCCCAATCCCCTTCCTCCAGAATTCCCAAAACACTCTGAGTCCCCATCACTGCCCTTACCACCCTAGTGGAGCTGTTAGCTCTGCCGTGCACCACTGCCAGGCCCTCGGAGTGTAGGAACTGAGGCTACCTTTTCCAAATTTGTAACACCAAAGCCTCCTGCGTGCTTCGTGACCAATTAATAGCTGTTGAATGAATGGAGGGTGTGGTGGAGATGGCTGCATGTATTAAAGGAGACAAGAAGCTCAATGCAGTGGTGTGTACCTGTAGTCACAGCTACTTGGGAGGCTGAGGCAGGAGGATCACTTGAGTCCAGGGGTTCAAGACCAGCCTGGGCAACATAGTGAGACCTGTCTCAGAAAAAAGAGAGCAGGCATCTACTGGATCCCAGGCACTGGACACACAGTCCTCCCTGTCTTGGCTGAGCCCTTGCACACAGGTACCCACTGCCTGCTAAGGGTGGGGCAGAGGGCCCCACTACCCACTGGCGGGCTTAGCCAGAGCTTTCCTAGCCCTCCAGCCAACTGGGACTGCAACCTCAAGGTTCCAGGCCCCAGAAGGACTCTCAGGCAGAGGGAGCTTTGAAAGGTACTATGTGACCAGGGAGGCCAGGAGGAGGGGCCTGGAGTAGTAGCCTGAGAAGTATCTTTCCCATAAGGAGGAAGGAAGGGGACATGCAGACAGGGGCCAGGTCTTGCAGCAGCAGAAAACATGGCCTTCCTGCGGGCCCCAGGCAGGCTGGCGTGGCTAGTGCAGGCACTATTCTCAGAAGCTATCTGCCATCAGCCACTTGGGTTACTTTGGGGACTTGGGCTCAGTTTCCCTAGAGACTTCATTTCTCCCACCAAAGTCTCCCACCAGGAGGCCCACCCCAAAGAGGAAGGACAGAGAGGAAGTGAGGCCCACAAGGAGTTCCCTGGGCAGGGCTCCTGGCAGCTCCCCCCACACTAACCCTGCCCTTCTCTTTTCTCCCCTCTTGGGCCTAAGACTGAGCAGGCCTAGATCCATGGCAGCTGAACCAGGGAAAAGATTTTCTAGGACAGATGGTGTGAGTGGCCTCCTTCCCCTCGCCACTAGTGCACCTCGTCTGGGACTCTGAGACACCAGGGAAGAATATGTAGGCCAAATAAGGCAAGCTTCATGGTACTGAGAAAAAACCTAGGCAGGTGCAAATAAAGATCCCACTCCTAGGTGGCAGAGCCCAGGAGACCGTGAGGGAATGCAGTGCTGCCCAACCTGACCCTTTGCGATAAGGAAATGCTCTATCACCCGTGCTGTCCAACACAGGAGCCCCTAGCCACGTGCAGCCACAGAGCACCTGAAGCAAGCCTGCAGAATCAGGTGATAACCCTTGCATCAGAGGAACTGAATGCTTAAAAGTTCATCTAACTAATTTAAATGTGCCGTGGCCAGGGGCTCCTGAATTGGGTAGTGCATCTCTAGCCTCCAGTGTTCAAGAACAGAGCAGACTGGTTAGAAGCAAAAGCCTGGGAGTCTGGCCAATATGGGTTTGCATCCTGGCCTGGTTACTTCCTAGCTGTGTGGTCCCGGGCTAGTAACTTAACCTCTCTGAGTTTCTGTCTCCTCATTTCATGGAGATAGAAGCCCATGCGAATGCCACCACACACATAGGACTTCTGGGCAGACGAAGGAGATGTTACATGTGAAGTAATTAGCACAATACCCCATCAATAATTATTTCGAAGGGTCAAGTCTGAGATGACGGCTAAGGCCTCTTAGTGCACATCTTTTGTCACTGTCTCAGGTGTCATCCAGAGCTGGCAAGGCCAGAGGGTGATGGTGTATTTACTAAGATGCACTGTCCTCTACAAAGAGGGCAGGATGGGCACTTGGGAGGCTGGAGCTCTTGAGAGACAACATGCTACAGTGGTCAGGTATGTGACCCCTGGAGTCAGATGGCTCCTATTCACATCCCAGCTTCACCAGTTTTTGTGTTTTTTTTTTGGTGGTGCTGCTAGGGATTGAACCCAGGGCCCTGTGTGCACGCGAAGCGAGCACTCTACCAACTGAGCTATATCCCCAGCCCAAGCATCGTGATTTTGAACAAGTTATTTAACTTCTCTGTGTCCTGGCTTTCCTTCTGTAAAATGTGGGTTATAATCCTACCTTCTTATGAGGATTAGTTAACATGGGTAAAGTGCTTGGCTCTGTGTGTCTGGCACATTTTTAAGAACTCAATGTCAGTCACTTTTGCTGCTGCTCCTATTGCTGTTGTTGTTGCTATTATTATTATTACCATTACTATTATTATTATTATTTTGGCCTTGGCTGGGCAGCTAACTTGCTACATAACCTTGGGCAGTTATTTGTTCTTTCTGGGCCCCAGGCTCTTCCTCTGTGACTGCTGAACCAAGGGAGCTAGGGCAGATGAAATTCAAAGGTGCCTGGAAGGGTTGTTCTTTAGGGTTTGGGCCCCAGCCAATCACTCACCAATGATGACCCCGCAGGTAAGCAGGGCATAGAAGGAGGTGGTCTGCTTGAGCAGCAGGTAGGACAGCAGCACGTTGAAGACGGTGGTGAGAGAGCGACCTACGTTGTAGAAGGCCACCCCCACATACTTGAGGCAGAGGTTATTGAAGGTGATCATGCCGATGAAGATCACCGACAGAGGCAGGACGCTGCGTGCCACCCTGAGGTCCAGGCGTAGCGTGGGGAAGTCCACAGCACCAGGGCAGCAGGTGGCCAACGTGCTGAGGCCCTTGCACAGCAGCGTGGTCACCAGGCATTGATAAAAGGTGACGAAGATGGGGGCGTCCAGCCGCAGGGAGGGGCTGTCCAGCAGGTACTTGTTGAGGAACACCATGGAGATGGACGTGACCCAGTAGAGAGAGACCACCAGAGCGATCTGCAGTGCCCGCAGCAGAAAGGGCTTCTCCCCGCTGTCTGCCTCTGCCTCTCCAGACGGGTCGGAGGCACCGTTCAGCGCCATGTGCAGGATCCTGGACCGCTTCAGGGGGGCCCTGTTCATGGTAGCAGAGAAGCGGGGTCACAGGGCGGCCAGAACTGACTTCCTGGAGCACAGGGCAGGGAGCTGCTGCGTTCTGCAGGCGCAGCCCTCAATTGTCACATAGAGGCGGCCTAAGGGCCTCCTTCCTCTTGGATGAAGTTCTGCTTTGGGGTGAGCACAGCTGTGCGGCTCCACAACTGGCTCCCTCCCTGAGGGTGCTCAGGAGTCAAGACCCGGGAAAGGCCAGCCCAGGACCGAGAGGTGCCGCGAGGGACTGGGGGCTGGGGCCTAGTAGGGAGGAATCGCCGGGGGGGAAGGAGGGGCGAGGAACAGAAGGAGCGGCGCGGGGAAGCCGAGGGATGCTGGGCGGGGCGGGGCGAGGGCCGCGGCCCGCGAGCTGAGGCGGGCGGCGGGAGCGGGACATGGGCGCCAGGAGAGGGGTCCGCAGGGAGCCGGGGAGGCCCGCAGAGCCGCGGATGGCGCGCTGCAGGGTGACGCGGGAGGGGAGCAGGGCAAGCCCTGGGTGCCCCGGGCGCAGGGGTTTGGGGGACGTGGGAGCAGGCCAGGAAGACTCAGACCGCCGCGCGCCTCCTCGGCGCGGGCTCCCGCGCGGCTCAGCGCTAGAGGCTCCGGACGTCCGCGGCCGCCTCCGGGGCGGGGCGGGCCCAGGCTCATTTCCTGACACGCCCCCAGACCCCTCCTTAAAGAGCCCGCGCGCCCAGGGTTGCTCTTAAAGCCACAGCCTCCGAGAGCCAGAGTTGGCGCGTCTGACCCGCCTCTGCGCCCTAGCCCACGGCCCTGCCCCAGTCCTCTGCAGCTCACAGTCATCGAAGGTTTTTCTGGGTGCCTGAGCTTCGCCCTCTTCCTGAAAGGGCTCCACCACCCTCTCCCGTCCATCCTCACTGCTCCAGACGTTCCTTCGCCCCACTTGGCTCTGCTCAGGTCCATCTTCTCCCTCTCTCTGAATCAGGACGCGCCCCCAGAGCCTCGGAACCATGTCTACACCTCGTGACCCTCTAACGAGCCCAGGTCACTTTCCAGACAGCGTTACACCCCCGCTCTCCCCGCCCCCGCTACCGATTTTCATTGCCCCGGGTCGTCTACCAGTCCCCATGTCGACCCCGCGCCTCTCCTTACAGATCCCAGGTCATTTCTTCCAGACCTTGTTACGGCCCCACTCCCATTTTCACTGCTCCCAATCCCTCTCCCGAGCCCGAGACCACCGGAAGCATCCCAGAGGCCCGCGGCCACACTGCCCCTTGAAGACATCAGTTCGTGCGCCCTGGCTCTGCATTAGGGACCCTTCTGGTGGATCGGTCCGAGCTCTCAGCCTCAATTCAACATCCTTTTCCCACCCCTTCCAGAAAACACCTTTCCTCCGCCAGGCCCAGCTCCTGTGCCAAGCCTGCGCTCCCGGGCTGCGAAGGCACCTGACGCTCACCTCCTGCAGCGCACTGGACGCCGGCCCGCTCTACCCTAAGCTGCACCTGCAGCGCCGCGCCCTCCGGGGTCAATTTCCTGCTCTTGGCCCCCAGTCTCCGGCGCCCGCGCAAAGTCAACCTTGCCCAAACTAACCACGTCCGGCCAGGAGGCGGCCGGGAAGTAACTAAAGGGTTGTTGGAGCTGATCCCCTCCTCTTTCCAAGGCCATCTCCGCCCCCAGTACGCCGCCCTAGCCCGCCTAGGGCTCCTGGATTCAGTTATCGCGGTTGGCAGGTCCCAAGACCTGGCTGCATCCTTGGCCCGGCGCGCTCTAGAAGTGTGCGTGGAACCTCCAGGATGATTCCGCGGGTCAGGAGTGGAGGGTTCGCCGCCCCTTCCAGGGACCAGGCCTGGAAAGTCAGCCCCCAAGCTGAGTTCTGTCACTGGGCCGCTGGAAGGACTGACTTCTTTTTTTTAAACATTTATTTATTTTTTTAGTTGTAGGTGGACAGAATATCTTTGTTTTTATGTGGTGCTGAGGATCGAACCCAGTGCCTCACGCGTGCTAGGCAAGCACGCTACCACTGCGCCACAATCCCAGCCCCAGGACTGACTTGGTTGTCGCTCTAGCTCCAATGTTGAGCCCCCAGTTTCCTCCTGGCTTCAGTTCCTTTCACCGTCAAACTAGGAGGCTAGGGATCCAGGGTGTCTGGCCCTCCTTGCTCAAACTTGGCCAACTTGTGTGGTTGAACAAGGAACTATCCTGATTGTAATATTTCAAATGCCATTTAATGAATACCGTTTGGCAAAAGACAAAATTGCAACACAGTTACAGATTGAATTGGTTTTAATTGACCATTAGAATGGAATGGGCGCTCCCATCACGCAGGTGCAGACAGTGGATTTCTTAAGGTAGGAACAAGGAAATAAAAATAAGAACAATAAGAACAATAAAATGGATTGGTTGACATAAAGTTCTTTTAGATTTGTGTGTGTGTGTGTGTGTGAGAGAGAGAGAGAGAGCGAGAGAGAGCGAGAGAGAGCGAGAGCTAGAGAGAGATAATTAAAGCAATTAAAGCAGAAAGACCTTATTTTTCTAACTCAGTCAACTGGAATCTCTCGTTTTCAAGAAAAACAGGTTTGTTTTGGGATCTGTTCATTTACTTGAAGTTCCATTTGATTATGCTTCATTTAGCATCAGTGACTCTGTAACGTTGTTCTGTGGGCTCACTCCTTGGTGGGGCAAGGCCAAGGAGCAATTCCAGGAAATAAGAATGAAGAAAGGTTAATTACTTGCAGCCAGTAAAAAGGGCAAGTAGAGTGACTCCCAAAGCAATGCTGCTCAGAGCAAAGGAAGCAAGGAACTTTTCCCGAAGAGACTTATGTACATCCATAATGTAAAGACTGGACATCACCTGGAGAGATGGGCACTTTCCTGCGCAGGTGTAATTTCAAAACTTCTTAAGGGCATGTTCAAAGACAGCAGAGAGGAACACCTCCTGGGTTATAATTTAGATTATAATGAGCAAAGTTTACTCTAGATCATCTAGAAAAAGAACTATGTGGTTCTGGCTGGTCGAAACCTGTTCTTTGTCATCTTCTCTGGAGGGCTGTATCTGAAAAAACAAAATAAAGCATCTTGAAGGATGTTAACCGTCTAAAGAAGCAGCCATTTCCTCTCCCACAAGCATAGGTGCTTGCCCCTAAAAGTTTCTACCTGCAGCTAGCAATTCCATTTTGGTTTGGTCTGGTCTTTTGGGGCCTAGTGTAGGAGTTCAATCCTGGAACAGTGGTGTCCCATAATTTTTGTTTAACACTTAATTTTCAGGGGAGATGATGTCATGTCTGGGATTTGCTTTAAAATACTGAGCACTCTCCCAAGAGATTCTTTTTTAAAATATTGTTTTAGTTGTCAATGGACTTTATTTGTTTATGTGTGGTGCTGAGAATTGAACCCAGTGCCTCACACATGCTAGGCAAGTGCTCTACCCCTGAGCCACAACCCCAACCCAAGAGTTTTTTTTTAAGGTCAATAGAAAAAAACTAGATGAGCAACATGTTAATAATTGTTGGAGTTGGGTATAGGGACATGGGGATTTGTTATAAAAATTTTATAATAAAAAGGTAAATCCTGTACAGTACTTTCAAGCTCTCACATGCTAACTGCACAAACTTTCTTCTGAGTTTAACAGCCCTGACTGGGCTTTGGGGAATGGGAGGGTTACAGGGAAATAAATACCATCTGGCAGCCTCAGAGTATGTCCCAGCTGCCCAGAGTGAGCACTGCCCAGGTCCTGGCTTCTTCCACCAGCTCAGGGGTACTTGCCTTCCTCTCTTCCTCCTTCAGGGCTGGGACTTTCTGCTTCCTAGTGATGGAGTGGTCTCCACCTGGAGGATTCCATTGGTCACCTTTGGAACCAAAATATCCCTTTGGGAAAGGAAAGACTGACAGGGACAGAGCTGGTCTCCTGAGCCCCACCTGCAGAGTGTCCTTCCAGGACACTCTGGGAGGGCTGCAGCTCTTGGGAGCTGCAGGCTTCTGTTTACCAAGAGCAGTGCTTGCCTGTTCATGACTCTTCTCCTTTAGGCCTGATAGTCCACCATGGAAAATAATTTAACCTGTGGAAGGTTACCTAGAAGTCCCTCTCCTTGGCACATTGAAGGAATTAATTTATTTTCTGAATGTGCCACCACCTTGAGTCTCTAGGGAAGCGACACCTGTTGTACATAGGTGGGATGTACTTTACCAAGAATGGCCTGGGGGCAGTCAGCACCGGGACAGTCAGGGTTCTCCTCCAGCCCGGAAACCAAGACATCTCCATCTCCATTCTCTCTCCTTATAGTGAACCTGAAATTTTACCATTCAGGTCACTGTTGGGTTAAGGTTGTAACAGGCCAGTCTGACAAGTTTCCCTACTTGATCCTTTGCGTTCCTTTTTGGGAAAGGGGAGGTGGAGCTGTTTCTTAGGGGTCCACAGCATCAGGAGTTGTGGACTCTGTACGAACTGTTTGCTTTTGAGTTTTCCTTAAGAAGATTCCATAAAGGATGAAGTTTGAGGTTTTGCCAAGGGTAATTACCCAGTATGTGGATTTGGTGTGAGACAAAACAAAGGGTCATCAAAATGGCAGGAGAAGGGCTGCCATAAGCCAGGAAGTAGGTCACTTGATGGGCAGAGTTCCTTTTTATTGCCTTGGTTAGGAGCCAGTGATGTTAGCAGGAGACAGTTTTCACTGGACAAGGTGAACAGGGCTAAGCTCCCTGGTGTAGAGGACAATGGATCTGTACCTGCAGGGCCGAGGGTTCTTGGGAACACAGACATCGACTACTGTCTCTGAGTTCAATGGAACTCATGTGCCTACCTGACATATTAAACACCACTAATGTCTCTACCAAAATTCATTCTCCCATTCATCCAAAATAATTGGATTGTACCTAGTGCCATGGTTGTGCAGCCAGAGACTACATTTCCCAGCCTCTCTTATGGGTGGATGAACCATGTGACTTTCTGGATGTTGAGGGAAGTGTCTTAGTTATTTGGGTTGCTATAACAAAAATACCATGGACTGGTGTATTTACATTTATTGCTTACAGTTCTGGAGACCAGGAAGTCCAAGATGAAGGTGCTTTGGCACAACGGGTGTCTGGTGAGGGCTCATTTGCTGAATTGTAGCTGGCTGGCTTCTTTCGGGTATCCTTACATGGGAGAGGGACAGAGAGAGAGGAGGGAGGGGGGAGGGGAGGGGAGGGGGAGAGGAATTGACTGACCTCACAGTAGATATTAGGGCACTAATGCCATCATGAGGGCTTCACTCTTCTTATGACCTAATTACTTCCCAAAGGCCTGTTCCCAAATACCATCACACCACAGATTAGGGTTTCAACATATGAATGGGGGTGGGGATCAGACACAGATATGCAGTCTACAGCAGCAGGTGATATATGCTACTTCCCAGTTCTGGGCATTAAAACTTTATAGGTGTGCTCATTCATGTTTCCTCTTCCTTTTCCCATAACCTGGAAACCAAATGTGTCTATAACCCAGTCAGACCATGCAGACAAGGACCGTGTCTTCAGGGCTATGGGAGGAGCGTGCTGGGAAGGGCCAGGGCCCCTGGCTGTGGAGCAGATCCACCTGCCAACGTGACTGCCTTTCTTGAGGCTACTGTGGTAGAGGAATCAACTTAGGTTTTTATGCAACTCTGCAGTTCTGCTATAGCAGGTAGGACTTTTACCCCCACACCCAGTGATGCCCATATTTCCTTTTCCTTGCTCACTAATACTCCAGGTAAAATGAAACTGCTAACCTGATCTCTCTGTCTCTCTATGTCTTCCCTCTGGTCTCAGTTTCTCATCCATGTGTGAATCTCCCCATCCATCCACCCTGTCCTTGTCCAGGGACCTGTCACAGCATCTGCTATAGTAGGTGCCCAGTATCTGTTGGTGAAATGGGTAGAAGTCCAACCAAAGATAGGGATATCTCAAGATCAACAATAATTTGAGAACTTAATTGGCTCTAAGCACTGAAAAGTTTGCAAAGCTCCTTTTTCATCCCATACATAATTAAAAATAAAAAGTAATACTAAACTGTAAGTACTTGGAAGCAGAGCAAAAAATGTTCTGATTTTTCATATGGTTATTGGGATGCTCTTTTGAAAATATTAAATTATTTCCAGGAAAAAAATTGTTCCTTTGTTAGTCCTTGTGACAGACACCACTAATTTTCTTAGGTCTTGGCAAACTTTTCTGTACAGGACCAGAGAGTAAATACTTTAAATTTGGTGTGCCTTAGAGTCTCTCAAAACTGCTCAATACTGTTACTGTAGTATTGTAAACAAATTGGTGCAGCTGCGTTTCAATAAAACTTTATTAATAAAAGCAAGTAGTGGTCCAGATTTGGTTCTCTGGCTCTCCTTTGCTGATCTCAGGTTTACTCTGTATTAATTTATCCTGTCTTACTAACATTACTTATATTTTGTAAGTCAGTGTGCCCACCTAAAATAACTTACTTCCAGATTCTCTTGAAGCTTGAGGTGACCATGTACCACATTTTGGTCAATAAACAGTAAGCAGAGGATTTCAGGGAAAGTTTTTGCTTTCTGGATATAGTTACAGTCTTTGTTGTTTGTTTATCTCTATAATGCAGAGCTGAGGTCTAGAAGGGCACCAGCAATCTTGTGACCATGAAATAATATGAAGAGGAGCTGTGTGCGGTGGCATATGCCTGTCATCCCAATGACTGGGGAGGCTGAGGCAGGAGGATTATAAGTTCGAGGCCAGCCTCAGCAACTTAGTGAGACCCTAAGCAACTTGTCTACCCTCCCCCTGCAAAAAAAGAGCTGAGATGTAGCTCAGTGGTAGGGCACCCTTGAGTTCAATTTCCAGTACCAAATACATTAAATAAATATGAAGAGGAAGGCTAAGGACAGCAGAACAGAAGCATGGAGAGATATTGTGTCCTTAGAGTTTGGCTAAGCTGCCATCCACCTCTGCGTGGCCTACCTCTTATCGTGGGAGGTGAATAACCCCTCTATTACTTTAAGCCAGGACAGGATGGATTCTGGTTTTTTTGCAGCCAAACGTAGTCCTAACTGCAACAGTGCTCCACTGAGACATTCGGCATCGCTAGAGTTCATGTCAAAGGTTCTGGGAAGGCTTGGGATTGGGTGCTGGCTGGGACAGCATGGTAGAGCATTCTGTCATCAAGGAGTGAACCAAAGCCAGATGCTGAAATAGGGTGGAGAACAGCAAAGGCAGGGCTCACTTTCCTGACGGGGATCCTCTTGGGTGCCAATGGGATGGACAAATCCTGTAGCATAAGCTGCGGGTCCAGGGGCCAGGGCCTGTTAGCACAGCAGAAGGCTCAAGGTGGCGGAGAAGATCTCCTGGCAAGCCATGAGAGAGGCGAGGAATTAGCAAGGAGCTGGTTTCCTTTGAACAATAATGGTTATAAGAGACATCACTTTTATTTACTGGCCTGGTTTCTGTTAAGCGCATAGCTTTGATGGTGCTGGTCTTCTTGGATTTTGTTGTTTTTGGTACTGGGGATGGAACCCAGGGGGTGCTTAACCACTGAGCCACATCCTCAGCCCTTTTTATTTTTTATTTATTTATTTTATTTATTTTTTTAAAATATTTTTAGTTGTTGATGAATCTTTATTTTATTCATTTATTATTTATATGTGGTGCTGAGGATCGAACCCAGTGCCTCACGCATGCCAGGCAAGCGTTCTACCACTGCGCTACAGCCCCAACCCCTTATTTTTTATTTTGAGACAAGGTCTTGCTAAGTTGCTGAGGCTGGCCTCCAACTTGCGATCCTCCTGCCTAAGCCTCCTAGCTGTGGGAATTACAGGTGTGCATGAGCCACCGTGCCCAGCTCTTCTTGGATTTTTTGAGATCTAGAGTAGTAAAGTGTTAGACTCCCAAACTCCTATAATATGAACTTGTCTAGTCTCTGAGCAGGAACGTGTTTCCCCAGATTAGCAGCTCATCCATGGGGAGTGACCGTGTCAATTCCTCCTGGCAAACAGTGTTTTACTAATAGCTGCATTTATTGGCTTCATGCCAGGCATTTTATATGTAACTTGTCAATCCTCACCTCAACCTGGTGAGGAGGAGCCTATCTCCATAATCCCTATTTTGCAGATGAAGAAATTGATACTCCACATGCAAGTCACTGCCAAGGTCACCTGGTGAGGAAGTGAGAGGTGAATTTAAACCATGGGCAGTCTGACTCCTTGCAAGAGCTCAGCTCACTCTCAATTTTCTGATGGGTCTCCTAGGTCCTTAGATGCTATGGTTTAGGTGTGGTCTGTCTCCCAAAGATCCAAATGTTCCAGGCATGCCAAAGGTGTCCAGAGAGGGCTGTGCTAGAAGCCTGCCTCTGGCCCCACCCAACTCTGGCTTCTCCTGTGACCTGTGATCACTTGCTCCAGCACTGGCTTTTGCCATTGCCATCCGCCACAAAGCAATGCTGCTGAGAGGCCGTTTACCAGACCTGAGCCACAACAGGTGCCATGTCCTTGAACCTCCACATCTTGGGCTGAATAAACCTCTTTTATTCATAACTATCCCACATCAGGTGTTTTGTTATAGCAATTAGAAACCAACAAACACACTAGGCTTAGAGTGTGCCTGGCAGAGCACTCCTAGTCCCACTATCAAAAGGCAGATTTGTGAGTAGGGTCTGATTGCCCCAATCAACAGGGAACCCTCCACACTGGCCCTTGACACCCTCTGGCTGATTCACTATCTGGTCTTTTTTAGTAGCTTTTTCACAGATTAGTTTTATCTCCCACCTGAGCTGAGACCTCTAATGTTCTTACTAGCTCTACGAGATGGACACTCACATTATCCCATTTTACAAAGGAAGAGACTGAGGTCCAGAGAGGTAAAGGTCTTTGGAGCTTGTAAGAGGCTGGGATTCAAACCCCAGGTTGTCTGATTTCCTTAACTATTCATGTTATTCTCCCTTTCACTGTGAGCTTGCAGTTTATGAAGCATTTTCATATACGTTATAAAAAAAAATCTCTCTGAACACCAGAGCTTCCAACTACCTGGAAGATCGTCTCTGCCAATTCCTTCACAGTACAGAGAGGGGAGCCAGCTCAGAGGGGAGAAGTGAGTTGCTCAGGGTCACACAGTTTAAAAAAGGCAAGATGGGACTGATCTCCTAACTGCTCACAGACCTGCCAGACTCCACAGCCCCACCCTGGACTGTGTGCACCAGAAGCAACAGGGCTGTGTCACAGGCATCCTTGGTCCTTTGGCTCCTAGCACAAAGCCTTGCACACAGTAGGTGCTCAGGAAGAGTGTGCTGAATGTATGCGAGCCTGGTGCTTGTGTTGCTGCTAACACAGAGTTTCTGTCCAGGATGTCTGTGGCACTTCTCACGGCATGCAGCGCATGACTTCATCTCCCCCAGTTCATACCAGGAGTCCCACAAAAGGACGTTTTTTTTTTTTTTTTTTTTAAATATTTTTTTTAGTTGTTGATGGACACAATGTCTTTATTTTATTGTTTTGTATGTGGTGCTGAGGATCGAACTCAGGGCCTCACGCATGCGAGGCAAGCGCTCTACCGCTGAGCTACAATCCCAGCCCCAGGACGTTTGTTTTTAGAAACTGAGTTTTTGCATCCATATTAGTTAAATAAGAATGACTGGGGGGCTGGGGCTGTAGCTCAGTGGTAGAGCGCTTGCCTAGTATGCATGAAGCACTGGGTTTGATCCTCAGCACCACATATAAATAATAAATGAATAAAATAAAGATCCATCAACAACTAAAAAAATATTAAAAAATAAAAAATGACTGGCTAGGTGTGGTGGTGCACGCCTGTAATCCCAGTGACTCGGGAGGCTGAGGCAGGAGGATTGCAAGTTCAAGTCCAGCCTCAGCGACTTAGTGACGCACTAAGCAACTTGGTGAGATCCTGTCTCTAAAAAAAATACAAAAAAAGGGCTGGGGATGTGGCTTAGTGGTAAGTGCCCCTGGGTTCAGTACCTGGTACCTAAAAAAAAAAAAAAAAGTATACTGTATTAACATGAGCCCTACATCTTATGACTGGTGTCCTTATAAGGAGAGGAAGATTTAGAGACAGACAGAGGTGACATACATGGCCAGAGGCCACATGAGGGTCGAAGTAAAAGACAGAAATTGGACTGATGTGATTCAAGGTCAAGAACCCCAAGGATCACTGGCAGGCAGAAAAAGCGAGTGGAGAGGCCTGCAAGACATTCTTGGATCCTCCAGTAGGAGCTGGCCCTGCAGCGACCTTGATTTTGGACTTTTATTCTCCCTTTTTTTTTTTTTTTTTTGCAGTGCTGGGGATGGAACCTAGGGCCTCATGTGTGCCAAGCAAGCGCTCTACCGCTGAGCCACAACCCCAGCCCTTGGCCTCCCAAATTATGAGGGGATAACTTTTTGTTATTTTTAAACTACCAAGTTTGTAGCAATTTGCTCTGGGAGCTCTAGGAAACTAATATAGCAGGTCTGTGAAAACCAAAAGCCAAAAACAGTGGCTTGCGGGTGTAGCTTGGGAGCAGAATGCTTGCATAGAACCCAGATGCTGGCCAAACAACCCCCAAACCTGCTGCTTGCCAATCCATCCCAGGGGGAACATCTCTTTTCGTCAATAAGATGGAAGGAGAGTCGGGCTGATGGCTCCTGATGAGGCTGATTCTCATCTCAGGTGGTAAGTGGGGTGCCAGGGGAGGGCGGCTGAAGTGGAATGGAGTCGAGTGGCTCCCATCCCAGAACATTCTGGAAGCAAGCAGCTTTAGGTGCAGCTTGACCTGGCACAACGGACACTGTCCTCACAGATCCTAGACTGGGCTCTTCTCCAAGTACTGGCTTTGTTCTCAGGCCCCACATGATAGCAAAATGGCCTCAACCAGTCCAGACCTGACATCATTCTGGTTTAAATCTGGGGGAAAAATAAAAATCACTATTCATCAGCAGTTTTGAGGTTCACTCTGATTGGTCTGGCTCAGGTCATATGTCCACTCTTGATCAATCACTGTGGCCTGGCAGATCAAACCAGCCCTCTGGCTAAGCCTGCCTTACAAGCTGTATCCCTGGGCCCAGACAGGGTGGACGGAGAGTGCCACCAGGTGGCTCTGCAAGTGAACTTTATGAGGTGTGGAGTTTAGGATCGCAAGTTCGAGGCCAGCCTCAGCAACTTAGAAAGGGCCTAAGCAACTTAGTGAGATGTAGTGAGACCCTGCCCCAAAATAAAAAAAATAAAAAGAGGTGGGGATGTGACTCAGTGGTAGAGCACCCTGGGTTCAATTCTGGGTTAAAAAAAAAAAGGAAAAATAAGGAGAGTGGAGGGGGGAGATTGAGTCTTTTTTTTTTTAATATTTTTTAGTTGTCAATGGACTTTTTTTTTTTTTAAATTTATTGATATGCGGTGCTGAGAATTGAACCCAGTGCCTCACACATGCTAGGCAAATGCCTTACCACTGAGCCACCACCCCAGCCCCTGATTCTTGAATTAAATGGTGGATCTAGTGCTGACTTTTTGAGGGCGTTCCATATTGTTTTCCACGGAGGAAAAACCATTTTACCTTCCCACTAACCGTGAAAAAGCTTCCAAGTTTTCTACACCCTAGCCAACAAATTGTTTTTTTTTTTTTTTTTTAAATTAAGGCTATTTTAATTGTGGTGAGTTATATTTCACTATGGCTTTGATTTGCATTGATCTGCTACTTAGTGAGGTTGAGCACCTTTTCGTGTTTGTTGGCCATTTGTACAGCATCTTTGTAGAAATGTCCATTCAAGGGCTGGGGCTGTAGCTCAGTGGTAGAGCATTTGCTTAGCACCTGTGGGGCACTGGGTTCGATCCTCAGCACCGCAAGAACAAATAAAAAATTAAATAAAAGTTATTGTGACCATCTTTGACTAATAATATTTTTTAAAAAAGAAATATCTATTCAAGGTCTCACACAGTTTTGGATGGATTATTTGTTTTTGTTACATAGTGTTTCTTCGTATATTCTTGACATTAACACCTTATCAGATATCTGATTTGCACTCTTTTCATTCTCCTCATGGTTTCTTTTGATGAGCAGAAATTTTTCTGTTTTTTCTTTCTTTCTTTCTTTTGGTACCAGGGATTGAACTCAGGGGCACTCAACCACTGAGTCACATCCCCAGCCCCACTTTGTGTTTTACGTAGAGACAGGGTCTCACTGAGTTGCTTAGTGCCTCGCTGTTACTGAGGCTGACTTTGAACTCATGATCCTCCTGCCTCAGCCTCCCGAGATGCTGGGATTATAGGCATGTGCCACTGTGCCCGGCTAAGATTTTCTGTTCGATGTTGTGCTGTGTGTCTGTTTTTCCTTTTGTTGTGCTTTTGTGTCACATTCAAGAAATCACTAACAAAACCGGTGTCATGAAGCTTTTCTCCTGTTTCCTTCTAAGAGCTTTATAGTTTCAGGTCTTACATTTAAGTCTTGAATCCATTTAATCCATTTTGAGCTAATTTTTTTTACATGTTGTAAGATCAGGATACAGTGTTCTTTTACATGTGGATTTCCAGTTTTCCCACCACAGTTTGTTGAATAAACTATCCTTTCACTCTTAAAAAAAAAAAGAACCAAGTGTTAACTTACAGATTATTTAAATGAGTGAATGAATACATAAGTGAACTGAGTTGATTCCAATCGTGGAGCCACAGAATGAATAATAAAAGGAATCAGCTCAGAGGTAGAGTGCTTGCCTAGCATTTGTGAAGCCCTAGATTCAACCCTTGGCACTCCCAAAAATTCATAATAATCACTGTGATTGTGCTTTCCCCACTTCCTTGACTTCTGGAGTCAGACAGACTTAGGTTCAAGTCCTGGGTCCACCTGTTTACAAGCTGTGTGGTCACAGCAAGTTACTTAATCTCTCTGAGACATAGACCTTTTATTTATAAACAGAAAATGGTAATAATATACTACTTAGCATAGTGTCTGTCTCATAGTTACTTCTTCTTTTTTTTTTTTTGGTACTGGGGATTGAAATCAGGGGCACTCGACCACTGAGCCACATCCCCAGCCCTATTTTGTGTTTTTTATGTAGAGACAGGGTCTCACTGAGTTGCTTAGTGCCTCGCCTTGCTGAGGTTGGCTTTGAACTCGCGATTCTCCTGTCTCAGCCTCCCTAAGTGCTGGGATTACAGGCTTGAGCTACTGCGCCCGGCTTCATAGTTACTTCTTATTGGCTTTCCTTAAGTGTGTATATGTTCACATTTTTTCCTGGGCTGTTTTTTTTATCATTTGTCATGCATCCTCTTGGCATTGGGCAGTCTTCCTTATTGCATTCATACTTTGTAGCAGTTAGCTATTGCTGTGTAACAAAGCTCTTAATATTGAACTCATAAGTCTATGGGTCAATTGGGAAGTTCTGCTGATCTTGGCTGAACTTCATCACATGTTTGGTGTCAACTGGCTATAAAGTTGGTTTTGGATGTCCTTGGCTAGGGTAACTGAGTTCTCCTCTATGGGATGTCTCACCCTGTGGAGGCTAGTGTGGGTTTGTTCTTATTTATTTATTTATTTATTTATTTATTTATTTATTTGGTACTGGGGATTGAACTCAGGGGCACTCAACCACTGAGCCACATTCCCAGCCCTATTTTGTGTTTTATGTAGAGACAGGGTCTCACTGAGTTGCTTAGCACCTCGCTGTTGCTGAGGCTGGCTTTGAACTTGTGATTCTCCTGTCTCAGCTCCCTAAGTGCTGGGTTTACAGGCGTGCACCACTGCACCCAGCTTTGTTCTTATTTATGATAAGGAGACACTTGAGACAGAGCAAAAGTGGCCAGGCCACATGAGACCTGCACTCAGAACTGGCACAAGGATCATTTCTGCCTTATTTATTCTACTGGCCAAAGCAAGTCTCTAGGCCAGTCCAGCATCAGAGCAGGAGGAGATACAAAGGGTGTGCCACAGCCAGGTCAATAAGAGGGGACATTTATGCAGTCAAATATGTCCCACACCTTATTGTGGAACTAACTGATTGCTCATCTCTCTCCTGTTCACCACTGGATCCTTGGTGTCTAGCACAGAGCATGGCGCATAGTAGATGTTCAATAAAGTTTTGTCATCTGACTGAATGGAGACCTGGGCTGTGGAGCTATTCCTGGCATGCTAGGGAAGCAATCCCTGCTGACTTCCTATAAAAGACCCCAATCTAGATGAGAACCATCCCAAGTCCATATGCACTCATTTTGTTCCAGTTTTCCAACTCAGCCAAGTCCTTCTATTTAACCTGGTGTATTAGTTAGCTTTGCAGCACTGTAATGAAGTACCTGTGGCAAGTAACTTTATAGAGAGAAAATGTCTATTTAGCTCATAGTGTTGGAGGTTCCAGGGCGTGGTGCTCGCCTTGGGTCAGTTCTGGTGGAGAACTCATAGAATGGCAGATGGCAATGTTGGGAGCGTGGGCCAGAGTGAGTGGTCACATCTGGAACAGGAGCAGAGAGGAAGAGGATAGGTGGGGTGGGGCTTGCTCCTTTTGTAAGTGCACTCTGAGAATGCAGAATGCTAGAGGTTGGTTTCATGCAAACTGCTTCACACCAGCAATGACCAAGGCACTTCCCACTAGGCCACACTTCCCAGCAGTGCTACCCGAGGACCAAGTCCCAACAGACTTGGGGGACACAAGACATTCAAACCATAGTCCAGCACTTCTGCCTCTGGAAGAGGAGATAGCTGAATCCTATGGGTGTCATTTCATGTCTAAAATTTTGAAATAGAAATGATCCTGGGATCAGGAAAAAGACATCATATTCAACCAAGGTAAACATACTGGGAACACAAACAAGGCAGGTCATTTTGATGTATTATTAATGTTGGAACATTCATTTTCAAATGTAGGTAAGCGTTTGAGAAGTCACTTGAGCTGAAAAATCTGTCATGCTTTATATGTTGAAATGATTACAATCAGTTAGTGAATACACATATATTTGTTATTCCAGGGTAAAATGGCACAATAATGAATGATAATTGAAAGCTGTTAATTTTATGTGCCAAAGTAATTGTTAAGTTTCAAATATTTAACTAAAGAGGAAAGGAGGCTGATAGTTCATATGAATATTAACAGAGTGTTAGCTAGATAACTTTAGAAAGAACATTTTATTCTTTTAGAACCAACAAATGTTTATACAAATTTAAATAAGAATACTAGAGGCAGGATAATAGAGATTCAATTATCTTTTATAATTCTACTCTTTATAGAAGTGCTTAGCAGAATAGCACTTTTAACATTAAACAAAATAATTTAATTCCATTTAGACCATTAATCTCTTGAGAAAGTGTCTATTTGGGAATTATTCCTATCTTGTGGCATCAAAAGAAAAATGTCTGTTTTGCCACCTCGAAATTTTACAAAGAAGAAAAATTCCACTATCAAAGTATAATAAAATCCAAGATAAATGAACTACCTTTCAGACATGATAAAGAATATAAAGAGCACGAAAGAAACAAGAAGGTGCCTAGAGATGAAGAGGTATCCCTCTCTTTTGCAAATAGCAAACGCCTTGTTCTTCCACCCACCTCAGCTGAACCAAGGGATGCCGGAGAGTGGTGGACGTGGAGTGTGTGAATCCGAGAGCCTGGCCACCTGAGGGGACAGAGGAAGTCACGTCCTTGCCTTAATGTCAAAATTCCTTATGTGCAGGAAACCTGTCGTTCCTGGGTGTACAGTTCTGTGAGTTTTGACAAATGTGTGCACGTGGCTAAACACCCCAACCATCAAGGTAGTAGAACAGCTCTACCACGCCTGAAAGTTCCCCATCACTGACCCACGTCTGTCCCTATAGCTTTGGCTTTTCCAGAATGTCACATAAATGGACTTGTAGAGAATACAGCCTTTTGTGTTGGATTGTGCTTTGAAGACTCATCCATGTTGCAGGTATTGGTCATTTGTTATGATTTCTTTATCAAGTCACCAATTAATGAGCTGCTATAACTAATTCCGTAGACTGGGTGGCTTAAACAACATAAATTGATTTCTTCCGGTTCTGGAGGCTGGGGAGTTCCAGGTCAAGGTGACAGCCAGGAAGGCTCCTTTCTAAGTCTTCTTGGCTGCCATATTGCTTTGTGCTCGGGTGACCTCTGTGCATTTAGAGGGAGGGATGGAGAGAGTTTTGGTTTTTCTTCTAATAGGAAGATTCATGCCATTGTATTGGGGCCTCATCCTTATGACCTTGTGTACCCTTAATGATTCCCTGAGAGGTCCCTTCTTTAAACATAGTCACATTGGGTGTTAGGGCTTCTGTGTGTAGAACCACGCCTACAACAATGGCTGGAGACTTGAATGTTACACTTTCAATAATGGATGGACCAGCAAGACAAAGGTCAGGAGGAAAGAGAGGACTCGAACACCAGGATGCACCCATTAACACTACCGACTGGAGTGGAAGGCTCCGCCTAGCAGCTACGCCACAAAGTCTTCTCTGGTGCACGTGGAACATCCTCCATGAAAGGGACTGTGTTAGGAAAAGTACCTTTTCTAACCAGAATAGAATAAAACTAGAAACCAATGACAGAAGACAGCTGGAAAAATTCACAAATATGTAGAAAGGAAGCAAATATGTCAACATTAAGCAGCACACTGTTTTTAAAAAAATAATGTGTAGTTAGGTGGAACTATTTTTTTAATACCTTTATTTTACTTATTTTTATGTGGTGCTGAGGGTCGAACCCTGTGCCTCCCATGTGGTAGGCAAGTGGTCTACCACTGAGTCACAACCCCAGCCCAACGCACTTTTTAAAAAATATTTTTATTACAGCATCATAATTATAGGGAGTGATTAGGATCATTTTGACAAAATCATACATGCAAGGGATTTGATTTCAAGCCCCGTCCCTTTCCTCCCCTCCCCTTTGTCCTCCCTCCTCTTCTCTATTAAACATCCTTTCTTCTACATATACATTAAAGTGAGGT